>JAAGEH010002496.1:0-50383 GCA_011751065.1 Lasiurus cinereus | reverse complement strand
CCCCCCCCCCCAGGCATACCCCAACCCCCAGTGTCTTGTGTTCATGGGTTATGTTTATATGCATGCATACAAGTCCTTTGGTTGATCTTTTATCTACCCCACCTCTCCTTGATTTTCCTGCTGTAATTTGACAGTCTGTTTGATGCTTTACTGCTTCTGTGTCTATCCTTTTGTTCATCAGTTTATAATGTTCTTTATTATCCACAAATGAGTGAGATCATGTGATGTTTCTCCTTCATTGACTGGCTTATTTCACTTAGCATAAGTCTCTCCAGTTCCATCCAGGTTGCTGCAAATGGTAAGAATTCCTTCTTTTTAAAGACAGCATAGAATTCCATTGTGTAGATGTACCATAGTTTTCTGATCCACTCATCTGCTGACGGACACCTAGGCTGTTTCCAAATTGTAGCTATTGTAAATTGTGCTGCTATGAACATAGGGGTGCATAAATCCTTTCTGATTGGTGTTTGTAATTTCTTAGGATATATTCCTAAGAGTGGGTACCTCATTGTTTTGATTTGCATCTCTTGGATAATTAGTGACCTTGAGCTTGTTTTCATATGTCTCTTGGCCTTCCTTATGTCCTCTTTTGAAAAGTATCTAGTTAGGCCCGTTGCCATATTTTGATTGGGTTGTTTAGCTTTCTTTTGTTAAGTTGTATGAATTCCCTGTAAATGTTAGAGATTAAACCCTTATCGGAGATAACATTGGCAAATATGTTCTCCCATGCAGTGGGCTTTTTTTGTTGTTTTGCTGATGTTTTGTTTTGCTGATGTTTTCTTTTGCTGTGTAGAAGCTTTTTACTTTGATGTGGTCCCATTTGTTTATTTTCTTTTTAGTTTCCATTGCCCTAGGAGTTGTGTCAGTGAAGATACTGCTTCACATATGTATTGAGATTTTGCTGCCTGTGAATTCCTCTAATATTTTTATGGTTTTTGTCTTATGTTTAAGTCCTTTATATCCATTTTGAGTTCATTTTTGTGTAGGTGTAAGTTGGTGGTCTAGTTTCATTTTTTTTGCATGCATCTGTCCAATTTTCCCAACACCGTTTATTGAAGAGACTGCCTTGACTCCACTGTATGTCAATGTCTCCTTTGTCAAATATTAGTAAACTTTTTTTTACTGAAAAATTGAGTATTCTTTGTTAAAATTGTGTGATTGGGCTTGTTACTTTGGGAAGGTATAATTAGGTCTCCAATCCTGCTGATAAGAGACTGTGATGTGTGGAATAATTTGGTTAATAGAATTTTCAGGTGCTCACATGGAGCCAGGTTGGCTCTGCATCTTGGCTCTTGCGTTTACTAATAGGACAATCTGGAGTAGTTTGCTTTGCCTATTTTGCTCATTATCTGTCTGAATTTTAAAGATATCCATTAGTATTATTTGCCATGTTCATACAAATACATCATAGCTCTTTCTCACGAAAAAGATACTTTAGCTATTAGTTTAACATTTTCATTGGTGCTTTATATATTAATTGTACATCCTTAAAGTACCAATATAAACATTTCTTAGTCAGGTTGTTCGCTATGGGGAAATTCCAGCGGAATTCAGAGCTGCGGCAGCTGACCACCGCCAGGAGCTGATTGAAAGTATTGCTAATTCTGATGAGCAGCTTGGTGAGATGTTCCTGGAAGAAAAGATCCCCTCAATTTCTGATTTAAAGGCAAGTGTTCTCAAAATAAGTAGTGTGTGTATTTCCTTTTGATTAATTCTCAATATTTTTCCATTGAGTTTTAGAGTAGAAGGGATGGGTAGAGACGAGAGAGAGAGAAATATTAAATGTGAAGGAGACACATCGATTTGTTGCTTCCCTCAGATACTCTTACCAGGGCCAGGAATTGAGCCTGCAACCGAGGTACATGCCCTTGACCACATGCACCCCAACTGGAGATCAAACCCGCAACTGGAACATGTGCCCTAACTGGAATTCCAATCCAGTGATCTTTCAGTGCTTGGGATGATGCTCAGCCCCAAGTCACACTAGCCAGAGTTGTATATATATTTTTTTACCAAATTAAAAATTAGTGACATTTCAGGAGTGTTAAAAGCAGCTTTCTAGGCCTGAAAAAGGGACTGTTTTGTTTTTTCTTCTTTGTTTTAAATTTTGACCTTAAGTTATAGAGGACCTACCTGGTCCTAATCTCCACTAGAGCCAATACTCCAAAGAATATTAATTCATTCATTTGTTGGTTTGTAATTGATCTGAAACACAGATGTAATTTTTAAGGTTGACTAATCTTTACATTTTTTTCTTTTGTAGCTTGCAATCCGCAGAGCTACTTTAAGCAGGTCATTTACTCCTGTCTTTTTGGGAAGTGCCTTGAAGAACAAAGGAGTTCAGCCTCTTCTAGATGCTGTTTTAGACTACCTCCCAAATCCATCTGAAGTCCAGAATTATGCTATGCTCAAGCAGGAGTAAGTCTTGGAAATTGATTCTTAGTTTATGCAGAAGTACTTTAACATTGTGCACTATGGAAGAATGTTAAGAATGATTCTTCTAGTTATTTTTTGTGTTATTTTTCATTATTACAAAAACAATCATTTTTATTTGGGTAACAATTTTGGCATATACAAAAATATTTATTATACCACTTCTCATATTTTATTTGTGAGTTAGAAGTGTGATATATTATCCCTCAAGATGTAAATCTGGTAGAAAATTCTCTACCAGACCATTTCTCTGCGTTTTTTTCCCCCATTTCCTCTGATCCTATCACAATGTAGTAACTGGTGTGCTTTTTATCAGATAATACTCTGATGAAACAAATTGATGTAAAAGAAGTATCAGTTGTTACACCTCACAGTTATATTTCTTTTATTTTAAGTGACTCAAAAGAGAAAACCAAAATCTTAATGAACTCCAACAGAGACAATTCCCACTCATTTGTAGGCCTGGCTTTTAAGCTGGAGGTAAGTTGCTTGCTAATGTATTTAACTGCTCTATATAGAAATTTTCTTTTAGGCTTTTATTCCTATTATTAAATGACTCTTCTGACAGATTTGGCTATAAGTTTCTCCACTATTACTCTTTTTTTCCCCTTTCCATACTGACTTTTTAGAAGGAAGTTACTATGCACATTTCATGCTATATTCCTTGAGGGAGCAGTTTCTACTTCTTTGATATTAGAGGCTCAGTGGATGAATTCGTGCCCCAGTGGGGTCCCTCAGCCTGGCCCGAGGATCGGGCTGAATCTGACTTTCCAACATCCCCCAAGGGGTCCCAGGTTGCGAGAGAGTGCAGGCCTGGCTGAGGGACCCCACCGTGCACGATTGGGGCTGGGGAGGGACACAGGAGGTTGGCTAGCCAGGAGGGGACTGCGGTAGGGCTCCAGGGCATGTCTGGCCTGTCTCGCTCAGTCCCAATCGGCCCGATGCCAGCAGTAAGCTAACCTACTGGTTGGAGCATCTTCCCTGGTGGTCAGTGTACATCAGATGAATGGTTGAATGGTCACTTAGGCTTTTATATATATAGATACCAGTATGAACTTATTGGTATTTACTTTGAGTTACAGTCAAGTTGTATGTTACTTATTTTGGTGCCTAGATTGACTGATTTGGCCATTGCAGCTCTTTTGCTTGGCTCCTGAGTCTCTAATTCTCCAGCATTTGCTTTCTGACTACTTTCTCACTTTTCTGGTACTACAGGATGCTCCAGGCTTATCTGATATATTCCCTGCCCCAGCCCTAGAATCAGCCATTTCTTTAGGAGTCCTGGTTCCTTTTAAAAGAGAATGGTTTTAGAAACCAAGATTTGATCACTGGGTGTGCTTTTTGTTGGAATATTGTTGCTTCTGTTCATAATATTTTATGTGAGAAAAAGGCAGAAAATTTGGAAGTATTAACAGTGGTTTAGATGAAATTATATTTGGGGGCTTTTTCCTAGATTTTTATTTTTAAAACTTTACAATATACTTCTTATAACCTCTAAAATGAGGAAAAAGTAATTTTAAATTAATAAGTACAAGTAACATTGCAGTGACAATTGTGCATAAAGCTTTTAAAAATGTATTTAGGAATATTTTCTTAGGATTCCTAGAAGAGCGATTATAGAATTAAAGGTATGGAATATATTAATATCTAGTGATTTGTATTGCCACATTGTTTTCATACTTCTCAGAATTAATGTATTGGATTATTTCAGTGAATCTTTATTAGCAATGAATATTCTTTACTAAAAGGTATTACTGACTTCATAAATGAAAATATTTCATCTTAATTCCTAATGATAGAGAATATTTTTTCAATATTCTTTTTATTATGCAGTTGTATTTTCTCTTGTAATTGTCTATTTCTTTTTCTAAAATGAGTATCAAAGTATTTTACTTATTTGTATGAACTTTCTCTAATAAACATGATTTGTTAAAAACAATTTGAACTTTAAAATTTATATAGTCAAGCCTCTCAGTCTTTGTCCTTAGTCATTCTCTTATTCTTAACCTTAGAAACCCTCTTTTTTGAATATATTTAATATAAACATTTATTGTTCATTTTCTACTTTTTTTATGGTGGGATTTTTTTTCATTGTTAATCTAACTGGAATTTGATTTGCTGTGTGCTGTGAAGCAGGATCCAAATGTTTCTGTAACCCAAGAACAGTTTCCAATTACCAGTTTTGAACAATGTACTTTTCCATTGATTATCATGCTTTCTTATCATTATTGATAAATGAATTAAACATTTTAGACATTTGTACTATATTCTATGGGTTGTTTAGTCTAATTTGTGCTAGTTCTATACTTTTCAAGTTTTGGAATATTTAATATGTTTTTATATCTTAGTCTTAGTTTCTTTACATTACCATAGTTTTTCAAAACTATTTTTATCCATTCTTCTAAGTGACTTTTAAAATCACGAATTAAATGTTTAAAATTTTATCTTGGGATTTTGATTACTGTTGTGTTAAATTAATATGGGAGGCATTGGCAACCTTTAAATACATACCTTGTTATTTAGGAGAAATTGATCCTTAATTATTCATTTTATATTCAGTCACTTTACAAAACCCTTAATTGTATAGTTTTTCAGGTGATTGTCAAAGTATTTTAAATGTCTTGCTATTTCTAATTATGTTTTTCTTGTCTTTACAATCATTGTACCTTATTTTGATATCTATGTTAAACTGAACTTACAAAATAGTATTCGAAGACAAAAGGATGATTCCCTACATAAGTAATTTTAAAATTTTTTCTAATAACTTTTATTTCAGAGGAAGCACAAGTAGTATCTTGGATTGTGATACCCAAAAGAATAACACAATCGTTCAACTTACCTGTGTTGAAAACTCTGAAATTTGTAAGGGAATGTTTGGAGATAGTTGTGAAGTTTTCCTCCTGATTTTGGTTTCTTTTTTTATTCTTTCTGCCCTTACCCAATCTTAACTTCTAGGCAGGTCGATTTGGACAATTAACTTATATTCGCACTTATCAAGGAGAGTTGAAGAAGGGGGAAACCATCTACAACACGAGAACAGGAAAGAAAGTGAGGGTGCAACGGCTGGTTCGCATGCATGCTGACATGATGGAGGCAAGTGCCTGGTCACTGAGAGGTCAGAAATTCTCTAGCGCAGGTGAAATAGACCTACCTTCTTGGTATTCTGAGCCCTACAAGGAAACCACTTCTAGTTGAATATGTTTTCTAGCTTCTTCCTTTTTAGTTAAGTGTGCTGCAGTGTTTTTTTGTTTGTTTGTTTGTTTTTTAAATATATTTTACTGATTTTTTTACAGAAAGGAAGGAAGAGGGATAGAGAGCTAGAAACATCGATGAGAAAGAGACAATCAACTGCCTCCTGCACACCTCCTACTGAGGATGTGCCCGCAACCAAGACACATGCCCTTGACCAGAATCGAACCCCAGACCTTTCAGGCCGCAGGCCGAAGCTCTGTCTACTGAGCCAAACTGCTTTTGCTGTGTGCTGCAGTTTTGATGTAGCATTTTAGTATAGACTAAATTAGTAGATGTTAAGAACACAGTTTATACCACTATTTGTGAGTTAGCTGTATTTCCTCAATGGCCAAGGTTAAGGAGAAAGGGCAGTTCTATGACTCAGAACCACAAATTCAACATTTTTCTCAAAAGCCATCATTTCAAAGAGGATAATAAGTTTTGGACAGTGAAACTGTGCTTCAGTGAATTTACTTTCTAAAATACGGCAGGTCTGAAAAGTCTGTTTAATACTAAAGCTTTATATTTGTAGAACCAACCCCAAGAAGGGCCATAATGGTGTTAGACTCCATCCGAAGATTTAAAACTTCCCAAGATTTAAAACTTTCTGGACTGGGAGAAAAATTTTGGCTTAAATCCTTGAATTGGCTCTGAATCTGTCCTAGTTTTCTGTGGTCCACAGGGTGATTAGGCCTTGGTAGTAATACTGAGTGTGCAAGATTGTCTCCTACTCTCACCCTTTCCAAATTTATTAATCTGAGCAGAATCTTAGTATGTTCAATAATTTTTGGTAGCCATAATCTTTGTATCTCCTGGAAGATGAATAGGCAGTCTTTCAAAATTGGACAGAATTACTGTTTTGAGAGGTAGGCAGCAGGGGCCAGCCAGAGGGATTGGATATTATCACAGTTGTTATATGGGCCAGAAGCTTTGAGAATTGTACAGCTGTATAACCATTAAAGTATGACACACACATACTTGCTCATTCAAAGCCACAGCTGTTATGAATGAACTGTTCATATAAAGGACAAAAACAAGGAAGTTTAGAGGTACAATGCTTTGTTCTTCGATTTCCTGTTTTTTTAAACGCTTGAATCTGTAAGAAATTAAGATTATTTTAAGTAAAGTGGGCTCCATTCTCCTGCCTTTGTTTTTCAAAACTTCCTTTGTAAGTTTTTCTTGTACACCTTTGTCATACACATCTCATTGTTGGACTGTGGCAACATACAGTACATGCTTTTTTAAAAAATATATATATATATTTATTAATTTCAGAGAGGAAGGGAGAGGGAGAGAGAAACATCAATGATGAGAGTCATTTATCGGCTGCCTCCTGCACACCCCCAACTGAGGATTGAGCCTGCAACCTGGCATGTACCCTGACTGGGAATCAAACCATGACCTCTTGGTTCATAGGTCAATGTTCCACCACTTAGCCACACTAGTTTGGCTATAGTGCATGCTTTTTTAATTCCATAGAAATAACTTTAGAACTGTGAGAGACTGTTCTGTCAATACTGCAGATACTCCAAATAATGATGCCATAACTCTGAGTTTCCATTTAAAGTAAAATCTTATCTGTTGAGATGTGGCTTAAATAAGGGCCCAGTTTAATGTCTGTCTTGTTGTGGTTGATTGTTGATATTGCATTGGTGTGGCTAATTCAGTCTTTATAAAACCCATGGTAAGATTCTGCCATATTTTTATGCAATATGTTTATTGTCAAGTACTCTTTAGTCACCCTGTTCTGAATTGCATTACTTGTAAGTATCATTTTTGTGTTATTTCTTTCTTTAGGATGTTGAGGAAGTATTTGCTGGAGATATCTGTGCATTATTTGGCATTGACTGTGCTAGTGGAGACACATTCACAAACAAAGATAATAGTGGACTTTCTATGGTAGGTCATTTAATTTCAAAGCTGTGTTTCACTTGAGTTTCAAAGTCTGTGTTTTTTTTGTGATACATTAACATTTCAGAAAAAAACAACCACAAAAGTTACTACTGAGTAGTGCTGTAGGCATCAAGTATAGATTGGTTGTGGCTCTTTAAATGTCAAGTGAACAGGTGTTCTATGTAAACTAACTTACCGGGGTGTTTTTTAGTAAAATCATTGCATGATTCTTCAACATTTAGTGTGGAGGGAAAATCTCCACTGAATGCACCTGACTGTGTAGCTCTGACTCTACCCTGAGATCTTTTCCCATTGTAGGTACTTCTCTAATTTCTGTCACCATCATCAGGCTGGTCCCCGTGGGATGTTCCTTCCTTAGTAACTCAGCAGCCAGAGTATACCATTCCCTCAAGAATTGTAAGCCCAGACTTACATTTAGGCAGGCTTGGGGATCAAAAAACAGAAGGACACCAAATGCAACTAGACAGTCTGACTTACTGCAAACAACCTGTTCTGTGGAACTCATAGGTCCCTTTTCATCACTGAGGGACCCTGAAGGGAAGAGCATGCTCTTAATACACGTAGACCCTAGGAAAAGCCCTGACACTGAAAATCTACCTCTGTAAATGGAGAGCAGAGGAAAACTGAAGAAAGAGGCAGGCTTCTCCATTCTGGCAACTAAGATAGTTCCTTAAGGGAACCTTACATAGGAGGCACTTCTTGGGCAGCTGCAAGATGAAGTGAACAATCTCCACCCTCCTGACAGGAACCAGAAAATTATCATATGGGGTCAAAAGGAGAGAATAGTCACAGTTACCAGTACATGAAAGTTATCTGGTGTGGAAATCACTTAACATACATGACCAGGTCAGGACAACAACTTGTTCCGGGAACTAGCTCATTGCTTATTTATGTCAGAGTGAACGTTAATTACCATCAGAGAGTCTCTAAGGGGAGTTTGCGGTCAGGCAATCTCCATTCTGGCCCAGTTCAGCTCGTGGTCCAGACAGTGGTCACATCATGAAATAGGCTGTCCTCCACACATGCTTAAGCAGTTCTTATCTTTGAATTCCCTCACTTTCCATTTATGCCCCTTTAGGAAAACAGCCTGTGCTACAGTGAGACCCTTGACTGAATTCAGTAAAGAAAGAATGTACTTAAAAGTACTTAGGGGATAGGTAACTTGCAGTGAACAAATTCACAATAGGTCATTTATGTAAGAATTGGTCCATTTATGTAAGAACAGGTACACACTATAATGTTTCCTAGATCATATGACATGACAAATCCATAATTTTATAATTTAGTGTTTTTGCATAAAATATTCTTTAATGTCTGGTTTTAATATTGATTTAAGACACTACAGAAGTCATAAATCTGTATAGGCTTTTCAGGGTTGTACATAAGAGGAATTCTTTCTGAGTGTGATTATAAAGTTTTCTCTCCAGGCTTGTCATGAGCATTCATAAGGAACTGGAGGCTGTGGGAAATACTGAGGCTTTGAAGCAAGTAGACCCTGGTTAGAGTCTCACCTCTGCTCTATAGTACCCCCTAGCCTTTGGTCACATTACTTTATATTCTTTCCATGCCTTTAATATTTTATTTGTATAGTGGAGGTAATATCTGCCTCTTAGAGTTGTGGTTGATTAAATGAGGTATCACATATAAAGAGTCTAGTGCCCTTTCTCTGTTTCTCGTATCAGTGATCATAATAAATTTGATTAAATAATTTACCAGAAGATACCAACAGTAAATATAGCTGCTAGCTGATAAGAATTCCACATCTCAGCTTTTGGATTTCTTACATGATTATGTTAAACTGAAACTGTCAATAACTTAAGGGTCTTAAACAGTTAAATAAATAAATCTTTATTTTTATTGTTTTGGGAGGGAGGAGATCATATTAAGTAGACACCTTTATTAAAATATTATATTAATATATTCATTTACTTAATGCAGAAAGACCAAGATATATATTGTCTAGCCTAAAGCTATTTAGTGCTTTTCTTTGTAAAGTAGAACATTAAAATTAATCCATCCCTGACCCTGACCCATAGAGTGCTATATTTGAATTCTTCTCTTTTTTAAACAATATTTTAGGAGTCAATTCATGTTCCTGATCCTGTCATTTCCATAGCAATGAAGCCTTCTAACAAGGTAGGAGTTTGATGTAACACTCAGTATATCACAATAAAGACTTGAGCTCTTTTTCATCTGTCTCCACAATACACCTGGTACCTTGTTTTCACCAGCAATCTTATGTTCTCTATTTCTTCTTTTGGTGTGGGGAAGCATGGGACTTGGTTAGAAAATCTGTAAGGAGGATTCTCCAAAAAGTCCAGGGCTTCTGGGAGAACCTTGCTGAAGGTGGCAGCCTCTACCTTGACTTTTCCAAACAAGTCCAAGCCCCTGGGTGTTTTGCTGGAATCTCTATGTTTAGTCTTTAAGACCTGACCTTGTAGCAGCATGAGCTTTCTCAAGGATATTTACCCTGCTGATTATTTCTTGAGGTTAATTTTAGTTCAAGCTCTTGTTACAATAAAAGCCTAAAGAGGCAGGCAGTTGGGGCTGTTTTGGTTTCTAAAGTCAAACAAGCCCCTTAGCCTTCTCTTTAATGTTGATTTAAGACACTACACAAGTAATCTGTTCATCTGTCACTCAGGGTCTGCTGGTCAGCTCTGGCAGCATTTTGGTATTGAGATCACCTTTTATATAAAACTTACCAATCAGTAGTAATTACTCCTCAGTATTTTGAAGAATTAATGGTACTATTCACCAGACTGCTTGATAACACTTTACTAAGTAAAGGTATAATATTTGCTCCAGAATGGTAAGTTAACTTCCTAGATTCAGATCATAAAGGGATGGAAAAGGGGAAATGGGCATTGTCCTAAGTTGTAGAAAAACCTCACTTTAAAGTACTTTAGAATATTGCATAGACCAACTGCCTCATGGATTACAATGCATCCCTAAATTTGTGGTAGTTATAAAATAAATGCCTGATTATAACATGGAGAACCTGCAAAAAAGATTTTTTTCTCACTTTCATAACAAGTTTATGATTGAATTTGATGTCCTTTAGCTTTTTACAAAGCCAAGATTACTTGAATAAGTTCTGTATTCCCATTAGCTGAGAATTAGTCCTCATCTTGAATTGTAATCATTTAGTTCTTAATGAATGATTTTGATATGTCTTAGTTTTGACATTTATAGCAATCATGTTAATATGGTGTATTGAAATGAACTCATTTATGCGTTGAGTGAACATTTATGACCTCTTGTCATCTGGGAAATTCATTTACAGAACATACTCTGGTTTATCTTATGTATGCGTTAACAGCTTCTACTTTCATTTTGAGCAACTTGAGGGTTTACAGACCCTTTTCAATGTAGAAGAGAATGTTGAGATGGCTAGAAACATTAAATTACTCTATCTCAGAAATCTGAGGAAAGGCAATCTTATAACTGATGCCACAGTTTGTTCTGAGTATTTTGTTAAATTGTTTGCTTTTCCCTTCAGAATATACAGGGCTAGAAGGTAAAGATGTAATGCTCTTCCTTCCTAAATTTAGAGTTTATATGACATTTTTGTCTTGATAGTTATAATAATAGAGGGAAATCAAATGTATCAATATCCCAAAGGTGGTTTTGGTTTGTTTGGTTGGCTCTTTTGTTGTCTCAGAATTATCTGCTTGCTGGAGTAAATTAAGTTAAATGAAGAAATCACTGCACAAAGCTGTAAATCTCAGCAGTGGAGGCAGAGATGATCTAGTAAGTTGAGAGTGCCTGCAGGCAAGTGCAGGGGAAAAGGAAAAGGACTTTGGAGATAGACTAGCCCAGGATTCATTCTCAGCTTTGCCATGCACTGTCTGTAGCCTTGAGCAAGTCAGTTATCTGTACCTAGTTTCTTCACCTGTAAAATGTGGATAGTTCTATCTTGCAGCATTGTGGTTAGAATTTGAGGTAACATATACAAAGTACATTTCACACAGCTTCAGGCACATGTAGTATCTATTAATTCAAAAGTGTGTTAGTTTTCTGTTGCTGCTGTAAAAAATTACCACAAACTTAGTGGCTTAAAACATCACAAATATATTATTTTATAGTCATGGAGATGAGGAATCTGATACAGTTCTGAGTGGGCTAAAATCAAGATATTGGCAGGGTTCCTTTCTGTAGGCTCTAGGGGACAATTTATTTCCTTGTTTACTCAGATTGCGGGGAGAATTCAGCTCCTTGTGGTTGCAGGGCTGGGGTTCCCATTTCTTGCTGTCACCTGAGGGCTGTTCCTCGCTCCTAGAGACTGGCCTCCTTCTCGTCTTCAGTGCCAGCAACAGTGAAATGAGTCTTGTTCTTCAGATATATCCTGCCTTTTTCCCTCTTCACATCTCTTTCACCTACCCTTCTGCATTCCTCTTTCGTTTTTTTTAAAGCCGATGTGATTATATTGGACCCACCCAAATTATTCATGTCTGTGACCTCAATCACATCTGCAAAGTCCCTTTACCATGTAAAGTAGCATTTACAGGTTTGGGAGGGATTAGGGCACATCCTTAGAGGGCCATTATTCTGCTTACCACATGAGGAGATTACATCTAAGAAGAACAAAGATGCATGAAACCACATCCAAGCAGATTGTTTTGAAAGTCTCAATGCAGTATTTGCCTTACTGTTGGTCTTAACTGTCCTCTTGAGTCGACAGTAGAATCTTGGTAAACATGCTGATTCCTTTGATTATGTAACAGTAACACATATTCTGCTTTCTACTCTATGGACAATTTTCCACAAAGGGACAGTTTTTGTCAACATAATAGGAAGGGGCATAGAGTTAAGTCCTGGATTCTTATATCTTGGTATGGAAAAAAAATGCTATCAGCTAGCAATATCCTCCCTGTTGGCTGTGTGGTGTCCAAGCTCACTATTCAGAGGATATGGCCTAGGAACTAGATGGTAGAATATCTTTACTTCTTTACTACGTATGTATTTAATTTCATTCAGGACAGTTCTTTCAGCAGTCTCATTGCATACCACGATTAGTAAAATATGTAATGACTTTCTTTTTTTAAAGAATGATCTGGAGAAATTTTCAAAAGGTATTGGCAGGTTTACAAGAGAAGATCCCACATTTAAAGTCCACTTTGACACCGAGAGCAAAGAGACAATTGTATCTGGAATGGGAGAATTACACCTGGAAATCTATGCTCAGGTACTGAATAGCATGGAAGTTAAGTTCACTTTATGTCTATGCTTTGTTTAGAACAAAAGACAATAATTCTAATGTCCATAACTAATAGTGGTTGTTCAGGCTCACTTTTGTTTATATCCAAATGTGGTATACTGCTTCCTCTACCAAGTATTACAAATTTAGTATTTTTGATCTCTAAATCTTATTTATAAAACATGGCAGACTTCCAGAATCAAGGGGCAGGAGACTTGAAATTTCACCATTCATCCGTCCCTGGGTCTTGGTTAGTTAGGTTAAGATATCCTAGTCTCAGCCTTAGGAAGACAACCTATAGGAAGAAACTTGCTGAGAACGTTGGCCCACCAGACGTTCAAATGTCTTCAGGACATTTCTTATTTGTTTTATTCTCTAATTCAATACTTGGAGATTATAATGTAGATAAAAGAATGGATAGATGGGGTATGTACTTTCCCCTATGATCTGTATATCTGAATGAAAACAAGATATATGATTTAAGATTAAAATTTCTGGTTGTAATCATACCTTTGAAGTTAAGAGTCCAAAATTCTGACAACAGATTCATATACCATTCCAGTATATATGTAATAAGATGAAACAAAGATGAAGTTTTAATGGATATATTAATTGCATATATGTGTAAATTAATCAGTCTAAGTGAGAATTCACGTATATAGCAGTTTGTATTCTTTAATATCATGAATCTAATTCTTATAAGATACTTGAATGATGCAAGACTGATCATTTGCTTACCTATTATATTTATTTATTTATTTTTAAAATATATTTTATTGATTTTTCACAGAGAGGAAGGGAGAGGGACAGAAAGTTAGAAACATTGATGAGATAGAGACATGGATCAGCCGCCTCCTGCATGCCCCCTACTGGGGATGTGCCCGCAACCAATGTACGTGCCCTTGACCGGAATCGAACCTGGGACCCTTCAGTCCGCAGGCCGACACTCTATCCACTGAGCCAAACTCGTTTCGGCTGATTACCTATTATATTTAAATGAATGCTTCTAATAATTAAGATTCTTAGGATTTTTCTCGTTTCTGCTTATTTTTTAAATTTAAATATACCAAAGAAATTATTTCTCTGCTATTTTTAGAGGCTGGAAAGAGAATATGGCTGCCCTTGTATCACAGGAAAGCCAAAAGTTGCTTTCAGAGAGACCATTACTGCCCCTGTCCCGTAAGTATGCGACACAGTCAAACATATTATGAGGCTGGAATTGAAGCTTTTTATTGTGGGATATACATAGTACTATTACTGTTATTAAGACACTTGTACATCATGACACTCTTTATTATGGAAGCTATACAGTTCTGTGCTGTAGCTAAGACATTTATACAGAGTGATGTTGGGGATTTGTTTGGCTCCTTCAGCGAGATATCAGTGAAGGTTGACATACACTTCATTAGTAAGCATACTGACACTTCATCCAAAGTTGAGGGTCTTCTTTCATTCCAGTTGGGCTTCCTTTGGCAGACGGCTATTATGTTTTACTTTAGTGCCATATTGTGGATGCCAGAGAACTTGCATTTGCCAAGGAATAATCTCCTGCAAGTAAAGACAACTAATGCTAGGATAAAATTCAGAAAATTGGGTTTATGTCCTGCAAGTAAAGAAAACTAATGCTAGGATAAAATTCAGAAAATTGGGTTTATGTCTTGTTAGAAACAAAACAGTTCTCATAAAGAAGAGCACAAAAGTTAAATTGCAAATATACTTTAACCTAGTGCCTATTGAATTTACATTAATTCTGATTTAGAGTCAAAATTAATACAGCATACTGTGGTTATAAAACAGGTCTCAATTTTCAAAGTGGCATCAAATAAAAGTAAATAAATGGTACTTTACCTGAGATGCAATGTCATGAAGTAGAATGGTGTAGTCTAACTCAATGAAGTCATCATTTCTTTGCTATAATAAATTAAAAACCTGGTGTATAAAACAGTATCATTGGCAAAACGATATTTTAATTTCAAAAATCATGTTTCCTTAGATGACTATAATACTCCCACTTAAATAAAAATAAAAAATTGAATGTCATAATTTAGCCTGTCAGAAAAACTTTCTCTTAAAAATGTTTTCTTCAAACTACAATTTAAAATCATGACTTTTCATTTGTTACTCTACTTTCTGTTTTTAGTTTCCTAGTTGTGATAGCTACTTAAGAGTATTACAGTCTATATAGTTGGTCATTTAAAATGCCTTAATTTTTACATTGTTGAGAAAAGCACGATTGAAGGGATAAACTACTGAAATAAGTGTTTACATGCATGGAAACCAATTTTTTTTATAGAAATTCTCTTTAAAAAACTGAAAATAACCCTGGCTGGATGGTTCAGTTAGTTGGAGTGTTGTTCTATACACCAAAAGGTTGCAGGTTTGATCCTGGTCAGGGCACATGTGGGAGGCAACTAATTGATGTTTTCCCTCTCACATCAGTGTTTTTCTTTCCCTTCTTTTCTCTCTAAAATCAAGAAAAACATATCCTTAGGTAAGGATAAAAAACAAACAAACCAAGAAAACCCTGAAAATAGTAAAATATAGTGAGTATAGTTGTCTGATTTTGTACTTAAAGCTTTATTTATACCATCAGCAACATAAATATTGCATCTACATAGTTAAAACCACAATCACCAGAGACAGGACTCTTTAGGGCTTACATAATCAGTGCATTGAAATAAGCCCTGGACTCCAAGCAGCACAAGTTCCTGTAGCCTCTTTGGTGAACAGTGATTATAAATGTGCCCCCAGGGTCAAATAAAAGCATGCAATTCTCTCCTTATGGTATCCTGAAGTAATTCTTTCTTTGAGTATATCAGCAAAGAACTGTCCTTTAAAAGATATGGTAAAAATCAGTATTAAGTTTTCTTACATGTTGGGTCTTAATAGGTAAGAAAGATATCCTCCTATATAATAAAAGGGTAATATGCAAATCAACCAAATGATGGAATGACCAGTCACTATGACACACACTGATCACCAGGGGGCAGCGCTCAATGGAGCTCTCCCACAGGAGGAGCACCACTCAGCCACAAGCCAGGCTGAGGGCTAGTGAGCACAGCAGCCCACCTCTGTGGCAGCTGGCAGTGCTTAGGTCCATGGGGAGCAGGCCTAAGCCACAGTTGGACATCCCTCAAGGACTCATGGACTGTGAGAGGCTGCAGGCCAGCTGAGGGACTGCCTCCTATCCCCCCCATCCCCCACCGTGCCCCCCTCGCACGAATGTTGTGCTCTGGGCCTCTAGTATAATACATATAGCCTGAAGCACTGGTTAAACTCTTCAGCTGAGATTGTCATTAATGCCTTAAAATTACATCGGAGTTTTCTTTCATAAAAACTACTAGCCCAGACTTTGTGCATATTTTGCTATGAAGACATGGTGGCTTGAAAAATTATGATTATGTAGCCTCTCTAACCTGGACCAGTTAATGCAGTTATTTGAGGCCTCAGTACCCCTACAGAAGTATTGTAATCAGGACTGAGGTCTACAAAAATGCACTAGAAAAGGGCACTGTTTCTTAAAATGTTGTTCTATTATTTATGTTAGGTATTTGACACCACACTTCGAGTACTGTAATAGGGCATCCTGCCCTCCAGTGCCTATAGGTATCTAGTAACTGGTTGCAGAAGCCTTTGGAGTAAAGGTGCTCCAAGTGCTGCCTGCAGTTATCAACAAGCTGGAAAATCTGTCTTTCTGGAGCCGACTGAAACTGTTGTGGTGGTTTCTTTGCACACTGTCTTCCTTCTTTCCATTAGATACCACAAGTTGACTTTTTTCCTTCTTCTTAGTCCCTTAATAAAGCTAAAATCAAAGAATTTATTTTTATCTCTTTAAGGTCTAGAAAGAGGCAGTTCAGAATAGTCAGACTTAAGAAAACACAAGGCTAGCAGCAAGTAAGATAAGAGGTTGTAAACCGTGACTCATTGGGTTATAAAAGAAAATTACATACAGCAAGCTCCACAACGCTTAAGATGCTAATATTTTTGGTCTGGCTGATCCCCAGGGGAGAAAACGGCAGCCATGTTTCTAATAGCTCTGGTACTACCATTTCAGTAGAAGAAAACAGCAGAGGTAGTTTCAATATTGCATGGCTAGTAATTTGTATACAAAACTCAGGTTGCCAAACAAAATGATCTGTATTAAGCTGAGCACAGAACCTGGATGCCAAATTATTTATAACAACACTTCACTCTCTTGAAACTGCAGCTTCACTTTCTCTGGCCTTGACTGTAACCAACTTCTCCTTCAAAATACTTGGTACACTATTTTAAATGCAAAATTACTAATAGGGCACTAATGATCTAATTATGAATCAGAGCACTTTCAGTAAACATTAACCCTATTACAAGTGAATTTTATAGACTTTACTTACCACTTGCTTGACAGTTTGAATTTTTACCATTTTATACCATGTGTTTTCAGTAGAATTCTGCCATATTATATAACCACAGGCAACCCAGGCTAAATGTCGGATTGGCTTCATTGCTGGAGATATATTTCCAAAACTGTCTGAAGAGGGAAGCATGATAAATGGAATTACTTTATACTTACAATATTAACCATTTACAAAATCTAAATTCTAAATCATGTCTTAGTTTCCTTCAAATGTGTTTAGAAAATAATTTAATTAGGTCTATAAAGTTTCAAGAGATTTTGTTGTTGAATTAGATTGGTAAAAGGATATGTTTCCAACATAATATTAACATCTAATAATTTTGAGCGTAGATCACTGATATTCATCTTAAAGTTGAAAAAAAATATTTCCCCATGCTATATTTATATACCTGGAATATTTTGTGCTTCTAGTGGTTCCTTCATGGACTTGAGTTTTTGATAAAATGTGTTATCTTCTTCATCTGGGTTCTTTCCAATTTCTCCTTCAAAAGTGAAGTTGACTTCTGGTGCAGTGTCTTGTCCCGTTGGAGGATAAAGAACTTCAGCTGTGCAGTTCACTATCACTTGCTGTTTGAGACATTTTGCAAAAGATCTTTATGTGTAGATCCATTACTGTTGTTCTGAGATATAACATTTAAAGCATTTGCCCCTAACAGTGTTTTCAATCTTGATTTCAGAGTGCCTACTCCAGAGGTAATCTAATTAGGGCTGGCTTAGTAATTTTCTTAGATATATCTAAAATACACCTAAATGTGGTCTCATTATCTTTTAAATTTGTCTTAAAACTTAGAATATATTTCAGTATTAATGAGTTGTCCATTTTCAATGCTAGATTTTAGTCTGACTGTATCCCAACTCCAATCTCAGGTTACTTTTTTTTGTTGTTAATTCTCACCAGGGCATATTTTCCCATTGATTTTTAGAGGGAAAAAGGGTAGAGATGGGGAGAGAGAAACATGGATGTGAGAGAGACATTGATTGGTTGCCTCCCACATGTGGCCCAACCAGCGTCAGGGATCAAGCCTGCAACTGAGGTATGTGTCCTTGTCCAGAATAGAACCCAGGATCCTCAGGCTGATGCTTTATCTACTGAGCCAAATCTGCTATGGCTCTGGTTACTTTTTAGTTCTTTCCATTATTCTTACTCTCTGCTCCAGGAATAACAGTAATTTTCTCAAACTCAGATACAGCAATCTGCATTTAGATGTAAAATGAGAAGATTGCAACATTGGTTCTGCTTTGTAAAGATGGTTATCTAGCAGCTCAGATGCCTCTTAATGAATCTCCTTATGTTAACCTGTATCTCTTCTCTTCTGAATATGCTCAACAAAAGAGCAAGCTTTTTTAAACTTCAAAATGGTTATGGTACAAACTGCAAGTCCTTACTTTTAAATTTGTCTCCTTAATAATTTAATAAGTATATAAAAATTTCCCTCCCCCATTACTGAAAGATTCCCATGACAATATCAGTTGGCCATTATATTGCTCATAAATATCTAAAAACACTTGCTTTCTTTAATTACAAGAAATCAAAAGCAGAATGAGAAAAAAGACAAAAGAGGTGATGACTGGAGAGTAGTTTATTTCACTTGTTAATATTTAGCATGAGATCAGATTGCCTTATGAGTACATAACATTTTAAAGGAAATTTATTTGAACAAAAGTATATAGAGTCTACTTTTAAAAAGCTCAATAGAATTACTTAATGTATCCCAGAATTCACAAAAAAAAGTAAAAACTGACCCTTGTATGTCTTTTTTTTTTTCAAGGCAGGGTTTCACAACTTACAAATTTAACTACTTACAAAATACAAATTAATCCTATGATTTGATCAGCCAAGGTGATCTGGGTTATTTAGAATGAAACTTTATTTAATAAAAAAGGACATTTCACTTACTTTTTGGATAATTTCTTCCACAGAAAACTTAAGGCAATACTTATGTCCTCTTCCTGGAATATCCTAAAATTAAGAAAATATGGTGAGTTATTATAACAATAACTCAATTTTCTGCATTGTTAGAAGAACCCATTCTTATTTGATTGGGGGAAGGGAGTGCCTGACTGGTGGGGGTAAATAATTAAAGCCTTAGACAGTCAAAGCATATTGCCATGTATACAACATCTAATTTAGCAGGACCCCTATCCAGTGTATTTTGGATGTGAACAAAAGGATGGGATAAAAACACATATAAATAAAATGGGTTTCAATTCACTTTCAGTCAGAGGACTTCAACCTCTGAATAGGTGATCCTAAATCTCTATAGAAGAAATTTTGAAACAGCTTTTAAGTCTAAAGATGGCAAATGGGATACATCATTGAAAAGGTTTTTCACAAAGTCCTATGGGTACTTTATGTCCAAACAGTGTTCAGTGACGGTGAATTTCATTTTGAGGCAGATTACTGCAAAGTGATTAGATATATTAAGTACTGTTTTTATCTGTATATTATTGGGTCAGAAAAATGATACTTTAATAAATTTTATAACAGTAAGACAAATGTTTAGGTATTTCACTTTTGAATCAAGATACAATCTGGCACTTATACCTAATTATGTTATCTAGTGCAGTTAACACTACCCCCTCAGCTCTTAAAGGCTGTTAAACTAATGTCAGATAAATAATGAAAAATCTCAAACCATTAGGTTTTAGTAAAATGGAAACAAGACTAGTGATTTCTGTGGCCGTCTGCATTTAATTTAACCCTTTAGCCAGAGAGAGCAAGCACATCACTTATGGTTGGTTGTACTAGGGTTTTGGGGGGTTAAAGCAAAGCTTCTCACCACAATGATACTGGTTGTCAGCTTCTCTTGCTCTTCGTTTCCCCCATCATTTTGGTCAAAAGGATTGGTAAAATGAAGAATCGTTTGCAAGATAGGAGCTCTTGTTGATCCAGATCGTGTAGTAGATGAGCAATGTCATAGCATTTTAAAGATTCTTTTGAATGATTCCTACAGGTTTCACTCGGAGGAAGAAGGAAAATGCTGCCTCTCGTTGGGAACATTTCCCCCATTTCCTTGTAACAGTGCCCATAAAAATATCGGGTCTCTGCCTTCCCTTGAAAACAAACAGGCCCCAGGCTATCCCCAGAGACCGGAGAGTCGACTATTCCCCCCGAAACGTTAATCCCTGTAGACCAGCCAATCCCAAAACGGAGAGAGAGGGAGGGGACCCTTGGGAGTATGGAGAGCCGGGTCGGCGCCGCCGGACTCACCTCCATGCTGGCCTGTTGGACCGTCTGCACCAGGAACACCTTGTTGGGGGTCCCTTGCTGGTAGTTGATGCAGTTCTCCACCACCGAGGCCGCCCTCGAGGCTGGGTAGTGGGTCGGTGGGATTTCCATTCTTGCCGAGCGGCAGCTGGGAGAGCACGGGTCTGTTCGTAGGGTGCACCGCTTCGCCTCCCAGCCTGCAGCGCTCCGAGGAGGCAGAGGAGGCGGCTGGCCCCGCTGGGCTGGGCGTGGGCGGGCTCGCCGGCTTCTTCCCTCCCTCCCTCCCTCCCTCCTCCTTCCTTCCCTCCTTCCGGTTCGGGAAGCTGCGCCAGGGCGCCGGCTGCCGGACTGGCAGCTCCCGCGCCCCGCCCTGCTCTGCGTGCTTTTACTCCGGTGTCCGCCGCCTGGAGAGCCTCTTCGCGGGGCGCGGAGGGAGGGCCCGGTCTGGGGAGGGGCGGGGGGCTGTCGGCCCGGACTGCATCCTTCGCAGAAGTGCAGGAGGGGCTTTGGGGCCTTCACCCTTATGGAGCCTGTAAATTCCTCTCCATGGAAAGACAGTTGGGTTGCTCCACTTGCAGGCTGGAGCACAACTTCCTTATACACCACCCACAGTGTCACGCACAGGACAAAGTGCAAAGGAGCTCCCTGCGGTGAATAGATGTCTCATCCTTCTTAACCCCTCCCATTGTGAGTCCAGGAACAGGCTTGCCCTTCCCCAGCTTTTGTGGGGTTGGGCCAGCTCTATAACATAGGAGAGACTGCAAACTGTAGCATTAATTTGGAGGATTATGTAATTTGGATCAGGGGAAGTTTAAAAAATACACTTGCACCCCTGTTCCCTTCACTTAGATAAGATTTTGATATATCACTGCTTCCAACTCCCTCTAATCACTGAAAATTTAACTTTAAGGATTAAAGCACATTTAAAGACTGAACTTAGAAGCTTCAATGTCCTGGCTTCGTACAAAAGCAGGGGTTTTTAAAGCTCCTTTATTTAAGCAAGGCCAAACTTATAATACACAGTGCATTTTCACTCTAGATTTTTTAATTGCCTTCTTGGGTCACCTTTAAAGAGGCTATAAGTTAGGCTATTTGGATTTTCTTTAGGTCAGAAAGCTAAGGTTTCTTTTCATCAGATGTATGGTCAAACCTGCACTTTAGCTTGTTGGCTTGGGAATAAGATTCTTTTGCTCTTTTTTTTTTTTTTTCCAAAAATGGGTTTTTGAAGGGGTTTATTTTTGTGTTTTGCCAGGCATATGTTTTGATGGTACTTTAAAAAAATGAAAAATGTATTTGTAATGTGTTGTCTTCCTCAAATACTCTTTTCATTTTACGTATAGTCATTCTTTGGAGTAAATGGATTTTTTTTTAATAGGAAGCAGTAAGGCATTTTCATCTTTTTTAGTAATATTAGCCAACAACTGTCACTAGAGGACAAAGAGGTTAACTTCTCCTCAAGACTTTTTCTACAAAATTGAAGGTTGTTTTCTTTTGAGGGGAAAGGGTATGAGTCATTCATCTATCAGCCAACCTCTTAGGGGTGTGTGTGTGTGAGTGTGTGAATTGTTTGAATTGTGTGCTCCTTTGATGGTGTCCTGGAAAGAGTGACTCTGACCTTTTGATGATGAGAAAGAGCTTTTTCCTGAAAATTAACTTTAAAGTTTCATAAATAGCTAGTTAACATCTGTGTTAGATAAGGTCACCATTTGGAAGCTTTATGAATACAGTTGTCATCTCTGTAGATCAAGGTTAATAGTATAGGTTTTGATGTAACCAGCATTTATGAAAAGTACATATATCAATTTTTAAATTTTTTAAAATACAATTATTGCATTAAAAATTAACTGCCTGTTTAAATGTTAAATAAACTGCATTAAGAAAACCTCTTTATAGAATTTCTATATTTGAGTTCTTGAAATCTTACTAAAGCTTCATAGATGGTTAATCAAAAGATCATTATCCTCAAATAATGTATGGTTTATCTTGAAAGGAACAAAATTATTGGTCTCTGGGATCAGATAAACTGATTTTATATAACTGTATAAAAATAAAACTAAGTAAAAACACCTATGGCTTATAACTTTGGTCCGCCTATAAAGACCAAATGAATCTATAAGGTAGAAATAATAAAACCAGCACAATTCTAACATTAATTTTAATGTGAGACGTGGTGTTTTGCCAAAACTAAATTGCCTTTCGCAGCATGTCGGTGAGCTGGCCACAGGCGCCTGGGTTCTTTTACTCTCCACATGCCTATACTCTCCCACCTGCTCTCTATTTGAACCAGCGTACAATCTACCTGTGCAGCGCCCTCTAACGGCTCTTGAAGTGAATGTATCATTTGCAGATTAAATCCATTTATATTCTTTTCTTATTAGCCTTCTAGAAAAATGTTTGATTAAGAGCATTGGATTTTGTACAAATCCTGGCTCTGCTACATAATAATATCATGTTTGGCAAGTTACGTACCATCGGTGACCCTTAGGTTTCTCATCTGTAAAATGGTGATAAAAATAGTACCTATTTCATCATTTTGTGGTATAGAACAGTTAAGTGCTTGGTGCAAACCTGGCACACAGGTGTTTTATTATTTGGCATCAACTTGATTTTAAATTCATGTGGTCTCTGAAGCTGCATGGGTGACTTGTTTGTGCATGGGTCTTCCACAGCAGTTCTGCCATAGAGCTTTGAGCAGTGATGGAATTGTTCTCTGTTGCTGTTCTGTACAATAGACATTCTCCACATGTGACTGTTGCCCACTTGAAATATGACTTATGTATCTGAGGAACTGAATTTTACATTTTATTTCATTTCAATTAACTTAAACATAAATATCAGTGGTTATGGATTACCATAGAGACAGCACAGACCTAGATTATATTGTGTAGATATTTTATTATTATCAAATTGAAAACAAAATGTAAAATGTCTCAAAAACTCAGGCACCTCCGAGAGTGTCAGTGGACCACAGTTTTGGAAACTTCAGTAAACCTGTGGTGACTTGGCAGTTGCTTCTCTTCTGCTTTCCGTCTCTTTGCTCTGATGGCTGTTTACATCCCTCCTAGGAATTAACCTTTTAGCATTTTGTTTATCCCAGGCCATCCTGAAGCTCTTGACCACTGGAAGATTACTCTAAGGCATTTCATTAAATACTGTTGGGGCCTCTTTATGAAATCTGCTTATTCTAAGCTAGCATCTCCTACCAAAATTAATATTTACATCTTCCAAACCACTCAAAGATATGTAT
This sequence comes from Lasiurus cinereus, assembly GCA_011751065.1. NCBI lineage: Eukaryota > Metazoa > Chordata > Mammalia > Chiroptera > Vespertilionidae > Lasiurus > Lasiurus cinereus. Next base: position 26,757 of record JAAGEH010002496.1, on the reverse strand, counting down.
GCAGGAACACGCACTCATTAATGTCCACAACTCTACAGTTATCTACAGATAATTTTGAACGGAGCTGATGATCTCTTCTACCTGATGTCTTAAGGAAGGTTTCATTTTAAAGAAAGAAATGCCTTGTAAACAGTAGATACTCATGAAATGTTTTCTAAATGAAATAGTAGCCTATGTAAATATGCTTAGTATTGCCCTAGCCAGTTTTGCTCAGTGTATATGCTTAGTTTGTATGTAAAATGCTTACTTTGTTCTATTTATATTGCTCTTAATGGCTTAAAGTAGACACCAACCTGTGTTTATATACAGTGTCTCTTTAAATGACTTTTGTTTAGTCATTATCTTTTTGCTATTAATCATTTTTGGGTGTTACTTCACCTGAAACTCCCTTCTCTTGTATTGCATCAGTCCATAATGTCCAAGTAATAAAACCATATAGGGACTATCTGAATAAATTAACTTCTGAATTTCCATTTTCAAATAACTGTCCTTGGTTGTGGAGATTTAAGGAGAGAACACTATCCTAGAAAGGGAGGCATTCCAAAGAAATGGGTAAGCTCTTCGGAATGTCAGTTACTAGAACAAGAACCTTACACTGACTTATTTTCTTTATTTCTTTTTTTAATCCTCACTGGAGGATATTTTTCCCATTGGATACTTTAGCGAAAGTAAAGGGAGGGGGGAAGAGAGAGAAACATCAATGTGAGAGAGACTCATCGATTGGTTGCCTCCCGTATGCACCCCAGCCAGGGCTGGGGATGGGAATCAAACCTGAGACTCTCTGGTCTGCAGGCCAACCAGCGCTCTAACCACTGATAACAACCAGCCAGGGCCTGGCTTATTATTTTAATTACTTCACTTTTACTTTTCTACTTGGGGAATAAATTCAGAATTGGTGGAATTTAAGCCATGGATTATTTTGGTGGTATATTCTATCCTCACTTCTTAAGTAAAAACGGAAAGGAAAGGTTTCCTTTTTAAATAAATTCTGTAATAAAGTTTTATAGCAAGGCCATCATATTCAAAGAAAAATAACAATAATGAAGTCTTTTTCATTTAAATTGGTATAAATGATTTAATTTTGTAAGTACATAATTCTATGTTGATTTTTCCCCCCTCCTAAATCTCTTTTAGGTTTGATTTTACGCATAAAAAGCAGTCGGGTGGTGCAGGCCAGTATGGAAAAGTGATAGGTGTCCTGGAGCCTATGGAGCCAGAGGACTACACTAAGTTGGAGTTTTCGGATGAAACATTTGGGTCAAATGTTCCCAAACAATTTGTGCCTGCTGTAGAAAAGGTGAAAACAAAACAAAAAAACACATGTAAAAATACAGAGCATGAGTTTATTAAATATCAACTCATATTTCTATCACATTGTCTTCCCTGGTTCATTTTAAAGTACTGCTTCATAATCTAATTGCTAAGCTTTCTATCCAATTTAGAATCTTCAATTCATTTAGTTCAAGAGCTGTAAATATATGTATAACAGTGAAGGGAAATAATTTTGTTTCTTAATCATGATTATTTCTCTTGTTAAATTGATAAAGTTGTATATTTCTCTTGATAAGTTGAAACTACTCCATTGATTATAATCAGCGACTCAAATTTGCAGTAGTCATTAGGGATTTATGAAGATTTTAGGCAACTTTGTAGAATGATCATTCATTAAGATTCCCATCACCTAGGTGCTGCTGTTAAATCTGCTCCGGTTACTGTGCTCTTTGGTAAATCACTGTGTTCAGAGCCAGTTTCTTTATCTGTAAAGTGAGCGTGAAATACTTAAACTTGAACCTCTCACAAAACTGGGGATCAGATAAGACTATGACATTTCTGTACCAGTTATGAAGTAGTTAATGTTTTGTTTGCTTTCTAGGTCACTGGCTTTAAGACAGCTGAAAACTTTTAACCACTATCTGTTCTTATAGATTGAGGTTTTTTGTTGTTGTTTTTAACTTTGTAACTTATAGATCTTTATTAACAGATTCTAAAATTTTGGTACCGGTGGTGATAGCATTTTTGTGATTGGTGTATTTTATTCATTATACTTTATTTCAAGACAATATTTTGTCACACTTTTCACATCTTCTGTTCCTCAAGATAAATGTAGATGAACGAGAGCTAGATTGTTTTTTAACATACAGAGTTTACAGTTTTTAAATATCAGAGAAATATATTGTAGTGTATGTGCAGTCATATGATTGTTTTGCCAAGAAAAACTAACTTGAATTGTTGGAGCTCTACAAATATATTTTAAGTGGTTGGATGAAAAAGAACTGTGAATGTATCAATTGTACCCTTTAAATATGTATAGTTTATTGTACGTCATTTATACCTCAGTGAAGCTAGTTTTTTAAAAGAAGAATTGCAGCTGTAGAATAAATGTCAGTTTTGTTGGGTATTCTTTGGGAGGGAGTTCCTTTGATTTGCCTTTAATCTGTTTCCTCCCTGTAAAATTAAGATGATGCTGTCTCTATCGTGGGTTAAGAGAGTTATGTAATTCCCGAAAATGAAGTTTCGAGAAAGTGATTGTTAATCACTCTCAGCATCAACTTTCAAACCAACTCACACCTTTAACTAATACTCTTTTCCAAGGGGTTATTCATCTAAATGCCACAATAATTAAATAGACTGTTCAACTTTTAAAATTTTTTTTACGAGGCATGAAATATAGCATACATAAAAACGTTAAGCTTCTGAATACTAAAATGTTTGGGGGTCTTGGTAACGCATCTGCAAGGGGAATCCACTCACTCCAGAAGTGGTGTTCTTTCATTAACAGGGGTTTTTGGATGCCTGCGAGAAGGGCCCTCTGTCTGGTCACAAACTCTCTGGGCTCCGGTTTGTCCTGCAAGATGGAGCGCACCACATGGTCGATTCCAATGAAATCGCTTTCATCCGTGCAGGAGAAGGGGCGCTCAAACAAGGTATGCTGTGGCCTAGCACTCGCTGCGTCACTTGCTGTTTTTGCTTAAAAATACTGGGTGGCACAACAGAGAACCTGGCTAGTCCTGAGCAAATATTCATAGAACAGAAGTGAGGATAGAGTACTATGTGAAATTAAAAGCCTATCTGTTCTCTAAATTTCCTGTTAGGTTTTATATATTTAAAATCACAATCTATATGTTGTTTTTCATGGAAAAGACAGAATATTCAGACTTCTAAGAAATATTCTAAAGACACATTAACTACAGTCACAGTATTTTTGTGTGTGTGTGATTTAGTCAGATATCAGGAACTCCATAAATTTATAAATTTTTCTTATAGGACATTGAAGGCTTTTAGGCATTTTGAGGATGGCACAGTATTTTGAAAGAATTCAGTAAAACTTATTCACAGTGCAGACTTCTTGCTAACCTGCTAAAATTGCCAGCTTTTCTCACACAAAATAAGATGTATATTAAAACCCATATGGAACAGCCCTAAGCAATTGCAAACATATCTGATTCATTGTTTTTAAGAAAGAGAAAAGCAAATGACAACACAGCAGTTTGGCTTCAGGGTTCTTTAACCAAGAAACTTCAAAGTTGTGCCCTGAAATCAGGTGGGGGCAATGGTTGGAAATGGCAATGGTTGCTCATACTTGGACTAGTTTGCAAATTTCTTATTTTACTGAAACCGATGGAAGACATTAGTAATTTGTGCTTTTGTTTTTCAGTTGTGAAAGAGAAAGAATTTCCCCTTTTTTTTTTTTTATGCCAGCTGTCTATTAAAATTGCAGTTGAAATCTGTGATCTAAAAATTCTGTCAATCTGAAGATTATGTTAAACTAGAGGCCTGGTGCATGCACCAGTGGGGTCCCTAGGCCTGGCCTGCGGATCGGGCTGAAACCAGCTCTCAGCCATCCCCTGAGGGATCCCAAGGGTGCAGGCCCGGGGCTGGGGAGGGACTTGGGAGGTTGGCCAGCTGGAAAGGGACCATGGGAAGATTCCAGGGCGTGTTCACCTTGCTCAGTCCTGATCGGTTGGACCCCAGCAGCAAGCTAACCTACCAGTCGGAGCGTCTGCCCCCCTGGTGGTCAGTGCACATCATAGCAACTGGTTGACTGGTCTGTTGTCTGCCCCTGGTGGTCAGTGCACGTCATAATGAGCAGTTGAGCGAACTTAGCATATCATTAGCATATTACGCTTTGATTGGTTGAATGGACCACATGGACACTTGACATATTAGGCTTTTATTATATAGGATAGGAAAAGGGAAATAAAGTTACAAAGAAAATAAGACTTTTTTAACCATTTTTGAGATTAAAACACCTGCCTCTTATCCTCTAAATTGTTACCACTTTAATCTTAAGCTGATAGCTAGTTGGATTCACTTAATATTTTTTTCAGATTTATTGGAACATAATTGACAAAATTGTAAGATATCTAAAGTGTGTAACGTGATGATTTAGTAAATGTATGCCTTGTGATACTTTTCAAAAGTACAGTAAAACCAAATTAGAAATCACCAATAGTTCTATGCTGGTTCTCAACTGGAAATTGGTAGCTTTCCTATAGATAGAGGTTAGAGGTTACATAAAGCAAGAGAATTGGTATGGTTATTAATTAGCAACTGTACCTATTTGAAATGTAAATATAGATGTATATTCCTATAATATACATCCATGAGAAAAGCCTGTATATCTATGAATAATAACTAAAAGTTGAATATGTACTATTTCATTTTTAATTATTTAAGCATATAAATATAATTAAGTATAGATATGCAAAGGAAAAGCACTAGATGGTAATTGAATTGAGAAGTTTGGGGGAGATATTGTTATTTGCCAGATAAATGTGCAAATAGGCAGGGTGTTAGCATTAAAAATGAATTAGTTTGCTGTTTCTTCATCTAATTCTTATTTCTCCATGAAAGACAGGAATATAAAGAGTAAAATAAAGTTTTTGCCAACCTCAGTAAGAAAATCAGCTTTTAAGTATATATCTCCATTGAATGCCATCTGAGAATTTTAGGGTGAACATTTTGGGTTACCAAACTTCTCAATTCAATTATCATTTATTGCTTACCAACAAGAAAGAATTGGCTTACCTTGGTCAAAGACTTAACTGTTAGTGTCCTTACTCCTGCAAATTTTCAGAGAGAGTAAGTAACTCTTAACTGCATGATTGAAATGGTAAAGGACTTTAATGTGGTTTTAAGACGCCTTTTATATTATCCTCTGTAGCTTAATGATTTTTAAGGTTAAAAATATAGTAAAGGAAATATTAAAACTTAGCTTTGTCTTATTGAAGTTTTCATTTAGAAGAGTTACTGTTTCTGATATCAGAAAAATGAGACCAGATTAAATATTTTAACCTTGTCATTTCTGTGTGTACCTTTGAGAGAGTACTACCTTCTATCTCCCTTTTTGTATAACTGGATAGCAAAGTATTCCAGTTTGTTTAAATATTAATAAACTAATTTTTTTTTAATCCAGCTTTAGCAAATGCAACATTATGTATTCTTGAACCCATTATGTCTGTGGAAGTTGTGGCCCCGAATGAATTTCAGGGAGCAGTGATTGCAGGAATTAACCGGCGCCATGGGGTAATCACCGGACAAGATGGAGTTGAGGACTATTTTACACTGTATGCAGATGTAAGTATTGTTGGTCATTGCCAATCTTGCTTTTATTAACCACAACAGGAAATTAGAGTTAGCTTTTGTTTTGGGAAATTGTAAAATGAATTGACACATTTCCGTGACTATTTGAGTGTTGAATTTGTGGCTTTTATATATATGTCAATTTCTATAATTTACTGTTTGAACCACTCTTAAGTGCAAAAATTGAAAATATAATTCATTTCATGTAGGCCTTTTGTGAATATGTCCTTTTCTTAGATATTTAATTATCTTTCTCATTATAGCTTTATTTGCAAAGGTGCTTTATAAATGTTCTCTCTGATTTATTGGGCTAATATTTAATTTCCATTCTTGACTTAAATCTCCTGGGAGAAAGTCTTTTGTCACATTCCATAAGGCTTCTTAGAAGACAGTGCGGTCAGCATGTCATCAAGGTGTCCCAAGGAAAGTTGTTTGAACAGTTTCACAGAAGAAACACTTTGGAGTGCTGAGCTGGCCAGAGAGTGGAGTGGGGAGGGGGAAAGGCTGTCAGTGATGGCCACTCTGTGCAACTGAAACATTTGGTCTCTAGTTGTGACTATCAGATAAAATTATATTCAAATAGGATTTCTACTTGCAGTAAAACAAAAATAAGTTTCTCTTTGGTTAAAGTTCTTTTAAAATAAGAGTTGGTAGTAGAAACCCAAGTCTAAAGGAATTAAATGGCTATTTTCTTTTTTTCCCTCAAATATATTCAATAAGCAGCACTAAAATATCTACTGTGTTTGTTTCCAGGTCCCTCTAAATGATATGTTTGGTTATTCCACTGAGCTTAGGTCATGTACAGAGGTAAGCAAGTGTTTAAATTTTACTTTAGTGTCCTTTAAGAGACTACTCTACAAAAGGATAGAATTTGTGAAATCTTGTCTTTGCATGACTTTACCTGATAGTAATAAAAAGCTTTTTTAAATCTCTGCTATATTTTTTTTTAACTTCCAGGGGAAGGGAGAGTACACAATGGAGTACTGCAGATACCAGCCATGTTTACCAGCCACACAAGAGGACCTCATTAATAAGTATTTGGAATCTACAGGTCAACTTCCTATAAAAAAAGGAAAAGTCAAGAACTAACTCATTTATATTAGCTAACTTTAACTGAATCTGCAGGGCTTGGATATTTTAATGGCTCCTAGTAGAATGAGTTCAGGCAGAAACAAGAAATTTTAGAAGCCCCTTCTATTATATTCAGGAGCTCCTATCATATCAAAATTAATTCTATGTATATATCAACTCTATTGAATGGTTTTATAGTTCACTGAAAAAAACTCAAATAAAATGTGATTATTGTTATATATTTTATATTTATTTTAAGTGGGAAGAGACATATCAGTTACACATCAAGGCTTAGGATGTATGTAACCTTCCTTTCCAAATTTTTACCATAAAAATTTTTATCAAAGCAAAACTGAAAGAACAACCATATACCTTCCATCTAGTCTCAACAATGAGCAATTTTGTTAACAATTTGTTAATCTGATAATTTGTTTTGCAATATTTGTTTTATCTGTTGTCTATACCTCCCATACTTTTATATTTTTAATTTTTAAAAAATTATTGTTTTGCTAAACACTTGAAAGTGAATTGCACATATCATGACACTTTTTTGGAGTGTCATCTTTAGCAGGCATGCTTTTTTATTTAAGAGTAGGTTCCATATGGTCCTAATAGAGTATGTTTTTCAGATTCTTCATTGGTATATTAAAATGCCAGCTAAATTTCCAGCTGTTTTATGTGGAGCTGATTGTTTTCATTTGTGGGCTCTGCAAATGTGTAGCTTAGCTGCCTTCTTTTAGGAGTGTTGATGTTTCTTTCTTGTGGACCAGTGAGGCAAAAACAGGCCCTTGCACATGTGATCCTCATTTATGTTCATCTGAATGTTTCTGCAGCTCTAACTAATGAAATACATGTTTCAGAGTTCCTGCCTGGTCAGTTCATTCACCTACTAAGTGCTACTTGGATTTGGAATTTATCATATTATATTCATTGAGATCATGAAGGAACAAATGTTAAGCTTTTGTTTTTTAAATAAGTTGGATTTTTCTGGCAATTCTACCATATTGTTCAGAATAACTTCATCCAGAAATCATGTGATGTAACAGACATATCCAAATTATTTTCCTTAGTGAATAATAGAAATAAAATGACATTTAAATTCCTTTGTTTCTTTTGATTTATACATTTGGTTTTATAACTTAAGGTTTTGAGAAAAAAAAGATTTTTTATAAGTATTGAACATATGTTTTCAAGGCATTTGCTAAAGGCTTTAAATGCATTATCTAATTTAGTTTTCACTCCCCTGTGAAAGTAGGTGCTATTGTGTCTATTTTGTAGTTGAGGAAGCAAAAGTGCAGAGAAGGTAAATCATTTATCTAAGACCATGCAGCTCTGTCAGTTTTCAGTTGATAACTTAAACTGATTACTCATTATCTCAGGTGCATTTTCCCCATGATATGTCTGTTGCTACAATACCATCAAGCCTGAAAAATGCTGTTGCATTGGCATTTCATCAGCATCTCATGCCATTCAAAATCACATAGAATCTTGGTTCTGAGGAAGAAATGCTTTCATGGAATTTAGCACAGTTCCTCTGGCTATTGCCAGCAGTCATAAAAATTAGAACTAAGATGGGCAAATGTTGATGTTTTTAACTTGTTAAACATTCTGATCATAAAGATAGAGTGTCAGAAAAGAGCATAGTTATCTAATCCAACACCCAAAATTTCATAGGAAATGACACAGGTCCAGCTGGCGGGAGTAACTAGAATAGGATCTCATAGGGACAAATCCAGGACCAGAACCCACATTTCTTGCTAACTCATTAGGTTATAATTGATTAAAGACTACTTATCAGCCAAAGTCTGTGACGAGAAAGAAATCAATGGAACCTTTTTTAATACTACAGTTATAAAAGATAATTGCTGGTTAATTTAAAGAAAGACAGTATTGATTGTATTGAAGAATGGTAGCAGCACAATCAGTATTGCCCTGATTCCTGTCCCTACCACTCTTTGAAAATCTCCTAAGGAGCTTTGAAAGAAACACCCAAACCAACCCCAGGTAGTCTGATTCTCTGGATTAAGATCAAAAGTTTCCCAAGTGATTATAGTAACAGATAAGATTAAAGACCACTGCAGTGTTGCCTGAACCTTCAAGATGTGAAATGGAAAATTGATTCAGATGTGTCCTATAACTAATATTCTTTTGAGTGATGTTAGAGCTTGAGCTAGTTCTTAGTTTGATAACTTTACCTTAAAAGAAATACAGGCAATTTTCTGTTATTACTTGCCTCCTTGCTCACTCTCAGATTGTTTAGTTTTGAAATTTTGTTCATTCTGAAGTTTTATTTTAATACTAGACGCCGTTGCACAAAGATTCGTGCCATAGGCCTTCCTTCCCCTGTCTGCCAGCACTGGTTTTCCTCCAGCACCCGGGACTTAGGCATTTGCTCTGGCTGCTGCTTTCCGTCTTCGCTCCAGCTGGCCGGAGTCTTCGCTCTGGCCAGAATCTTCAGTCTTCTCCGTTCCAGCCAGCGTACTGTTCCTGTAGCTCCCTCTGCCCCCCCCCCCCCGCCCGGCCACTCTGAGCCTGCGTATACAAATTAACCCACTACCTTTGTTGGGTAAATTTACATACTCACTCCTGATTGGCTGGCTGGTGGGTGTCATGGGGGTATGGTCAATTTGCATATTTCTCTTTTATTAGTGTAGATTTTTGAAATATGGATGTGTCTTAACGTTTATGTCAACGAAACTAGGCAGCCACGAGGTAGTGGTAAATTATGACATGATGGAATACATCTCTTTGTAGAAGACAGCTATTTGCATTGCTAACCCTATAAGTTGTTGAATTCGAGCTTTAATTGCTGCTTAAAGTGTTTTCAAATAAGTAACATTGGAATGTATCTTGAAACGGTTAATTGTATTCAAGACAATTTATTGGGAACATTTATTCAAGTAAGTGCCAGGGAACATTTATTCAAATAAATTGGGTAACTGTTGCACTCTGAAAGCCAATGAACGTCACAGCATAGGTTCTAAGAAAAAATTGATGTAAGAAACTCATGTCATGAAGGACTATCATTTAAGAGCAACTATAGAAACTTCCAACTGACTCTCAAATGAACTTGCTTAACTTCTAACAATCTATAATTCAGTTAAGAAAAAGTGAAACTGAGTAGAATCAAATAGAATGTAGACAAAATCATGGTACTATTTGGTATGTTTTAAAGTTCTGAAAGAGGCTGAGAAAATGAATGTGAGGCTGAATATAACTGTCATTGGCTCAGAGTGATTCAGAATTTAGACTTAATGAAAGAGGGTTTGGGGGATTTAGAGTTTTTCATGTTATATCACAGTCAATGAAGTAATTTTCCTCTGCAGTAAGCTAGCAAAATCAGTATTATTAAAATCATATCAGCAATTTTTAGAGTTTTTGTTAGAAAAGATGTTCTAATGTAATACTGAGAAATTTTTAGTAGGTTTAAGTTTTGTGGGTCTTATAAATTTACAAATTAGGTAATTTTATTTGTATATTGTCTCTGTGTGTATAATTCCCCTTCATAATCCATTACATTGAAATAAATCTGTTAAAGGGTTACCTTAGAGTTCTTACCTGCTTGAATAATGGTTATACTTGAGTGTAATCTCACTAATTAAAAATGCCTTTATGAAGGTGAGGTGAGACTCTGGAAAGCTGAAACCCTTCTAGACCTTAAGCTAAACATCACAAGGCATTGCATATGCCATTCCAATATTCTGGCACCATTTTTTAATATTATGTAGGGAACTTAAGTTAGAGGAGTTGATCCTTTGGTTTTGGCATGATTTAATCATAGATTGTTATTTTAGAAAAGTATTTTCTCTGCGTTAGGACATAGGTGGGGAATCTGATGTTTTCTTTAAATAACTCTCCCAATGCTTTAGAATACTTACTGTTCTTTTAAGTTGAGTAGATGTTGGAAAGGGTTGGGGTTTTAAAGAGAAAAATATATAAACTAGATCTACTAAAATGTAACAATAACATCCATCTTTCATTTTGTAAGAATCCATGACTTTAAATTGTTTCTTTTCTGGAGAAACCAACATGACAGCATAGGTAAACACCTAAACTTGCTGCCTCACACAACATTTCAAAACCACAACTAAAAGACAAAATGGACATCATCTAGAATCACAGGAAGGCTGGCTGAGTGGAAATTCTACAACTAGAAGGAAAGAGAAAAGCACACAGACTCAGCAGAGCTGCAGGAGGCAGAAGTAATACACACGTGGAGAGGACTGGCAACTGAGTGCACCAGCTGGCTTTCTCAAGTGGGAGGGAGACAAAAGCTGAACTCCAGTTCTGGGCGAGACTCTGGGGACCCAGACTCATTCGGGGAGAAACTGGACTATCTGGCAATGGGCGGAACTCGAGGACGGCTTTCTCTCAGAGGTGCTTGCAGCAATCACCAAGGGACACTGAGACACAGGGGCCTCTTAGGGCAGGGTTGACAGGAAACCAATGCTATCTGCTCAGCTCTGAGACTCCGCCTCATCCAAGCTGAGCAAAGAGGCTTTTGCAAGTCTTATCTCATAAGGGTATCTCCAGCACAGAAGTTTTTCCAGCCCAGACACAGTTGATCCTCAGCCAACTGGCCTGGAGGTCAGTTCCTCCCAGTGATACCAACAACAATCAAGGCCTAACTACAACAAGACTGTGCATACAGCCCACAAAGGGGTGCACAAAGAGGGTCCACCTCAGGTAACTGGAGATGCTGAGCCACTGGGCCCTATAGGACACATAGCACACAAAGCCACTCTATCAACTCAGGGAAATAGCCAAAATGTGGAGACAAAGTAACAGATCACAAATGAAAGAAATAGAAGAAAGCAAATGACTGGATATAGAGTTCAAAACCACAATTATAAATTTTTCAAGAATTTCCTAGAAAAGGCCAATAAATTTAGCAAGACCCTTGATTATATGAAAAGGGACCAACTAGAAATTAAATATACACTGGAATAAAAATATATACAGACATCTAACAGCAGACTAGAGGAACATAAGAATCAAGTCAAAGATTTCAAATACAAAGAAACAAAAACTCAACCAGAAAAGGAAAAAAAAAAAAGAATCCAAAAATATAAAAGTATAAAGATAGTGTAAGAAGCCTCTGGAACATCTTCAAGTGTACCAACATCAGAATTATGGGGGTGCCAGAAGAAGAGAGCAAGATACTGAAAACCTACTTGAAGAAATAATAATAGAAAATTTCCCCCACCTGGTGAAAGAAATAGACTTACAAGTCCAGGAACCACACAGAACCCCAAACAAAAGGAATCCAAAGAGGACCATACTAAGACATACCATAATTAAAATGCAAAGAGCAAAAGACAGAAAATATTAAAAGCAGCAAGAGAAAAACAGTTAATTACCTGCAAGGGAGCACCCACACGATTGTCAGCTGATTTCTCAACAGAAACTATGCAGGCCAGACACGAGTGGCAAGAAATATTCAAAGTGATGAATAGCAAGAACCTACAACCAAGATTACCATTCAGAATTGAAGGTCAGATAAAGAGCTTCACAAATAAGAAAAAAGCTAAAGGAGTTCATCAACACCAAACCAGTATTATATGAAATGCTGAAAGATATTTAAGGAGAGGAAAAAGAAGAAAAAGGTAAAAATAAAAATTATGAACAACAAATAGATATCTATCAACAAGTGAATCTAAAAACCAAGTGAATAAAAAAATCTAATGAACAGAATAAACTAGTGAATATAATAGAATCAGGGGAATAAAAAGGGAGAACTAAAAATCTTGGGGGGGGGGGGGAGGATATGGGGGGTGTGGGAAGAGATGACAAAAATTGTACACCTATGGATGAGGACAGTAGTGGTGGGAGGTAAGGGCAGAGGGTGGGATGGGAACCGGGTGGAGGGGAACTATGGGGGGGAGGGGGAGAGGAACAATTGTAATAATCTGAACAATAAAGATTTATTAAATTAAAAAAATGTTTCTCTGTGAACTTTTCTAATTTTCTAACAGTGCAGACTTAAAACAAATGATTTGGCATATTTTAAGGCTGATGCTAACCAATTTACTAGCCAAGGAATCTGACTACCGGTTTTCACACACAAATGTACGTCTTCCATTAAATGATACTAATTTTGAGAGGCAAGTGGTGGCTACATTTCTTGGACCAATTCTGCCTACCTTTGGGGAAGTAGGTACTCCACTGAATCAGATTATGTACATATTGTGTGTTGTACATCTCCCCCCATTTTAAAAAATTTATTGTTGAAAGTATTATAGATATTCTCCTTTGCGTTCGTTGTTTTTTTCACATTGACTCCCCCCTCCCCACACCCACCCTGTGCCACCCTATTGTCTGGGTCCATGGGCTATGTACTTATATGCATATAAGTTCCCCAGTTAATTTTCCCAGCTCCCCGTTGTTATAAACTACTTAGGCCAACACTGGGTCCAAGTTGTCCTTACAAGTGAAAATTGCAAATACTTTCTATACTTACAGTTACATCACTGTCCCATTTAATGTTTGCAAACACTAGGCTTTATTTGTGAGATGCTCTAATTTTATTTGTAAAATATGAATTAAACAATATTAAGAGTTCATTTAAATCCATCTTAGCACAGCATTTGCTTACAAGTCTCTACAAATAGACTTCACACAGTTTATTTAGAAATGTAAACATTTATTTAAAAGTAGCTATTAAGTTATAAAAGAATACTTGCTTAAGATCATAAAAATAGTACAATTCCTTTTAAACAGATAATATTTTCCCTACAATTGGCTTTCGTTGAAATATATTTTAAAAACTCTGGCATCTTTTCATTGTTGGGCATCTCAGGCTTTCTGAATTATTATGATGCCTTAGACATTGGCTGTTTTACTAGAATAATGACTTGGGCTACTTTGTACAGTCATTGTGTTTAGAACTCGGGACAGGCAGGTCTTTTTCTTTCTTTTCTTTTCAGTAATTGCTAAGTCCCATTGGTGCCACCGCTGATCCTTCTTCAGTTCCAGAGGCTTCCTCTGGTGGCTGCGCCCCCTGACAGTGGTACTTCACTTTAAGAGGTTTGCTCGGGTGCCAGACCAAGTGAATAAGACAGGGAATGATTTCCTAGGAAATAGGGGTTTTAAAACATTAAGAGCTGCAAACAATTCTGGTAAAAACAAGACTCTGTATAATGTTGTGTTTTACCTGTGTTGAAAATTCATGAAGTAGGACCGTATACTCAAAATCAATTGCATCCTCATCTGTTTTCTAGAGCAAGGAAAAAAAAGAGTATTACAAACAGGTAGGTGTAGATTAGCTTAGAATTTGGAAGGCTTATCTTATAAACCAGATGGCTGCCTGGATTCTCTTTCTGTCTCCTGCATTTGAGCCTTGTTACCCTGGGGTAGGATCCTGCCTCAACATATGGAAGTCATGGATTCTTACTGTTTGGTCATTGAGTTCTATGAAAATCTATTGACTGTCTTTCTATACCTTTTTCTCTAATATTTATGGTTTTTTATGGAAGCTGAGGTCGGTAGGAATTAGGTATGCATATGCACCTCAAGCTGATATGGTAGCCCTGATATGCCAGGCAATAAGACAAGGGGCAAGGCAACCAGTCCTTCGAGGCTGCCACATGGGCCAGGTTCTGTGCTAAGCACTCGAGTCATGTTTTCGTGTAATTCTGACTGCCTCACAAGAGTATGTGTTATGAGCCTGATTTTACAAGGGAGATAGCTTGAGGTCGCAGCTAGTAAGTGGCAAATGGGGATTCAAACCCAGATCTATGGACTCTACCGTCTGCACTGCCTCTTCAACCAGTGTACTGCTTGTTTGTAGAGTGGCAGGCAGTCTTCCTCACCTCTTATTCACTTAATTTCTGTAAAGTTTACTAGTAACTAAACCAATTTCCTATTTTATTTTTGACACTTCCTGTTTTTTTTAGTGGTGGTGTTTTTGTTTGTTTTTGTGGTTGGGGGAGTGGAAGCTAGGGTCCTTATAAAAATGGAAGGGAAGAAGATAAAATAAATTCAACTTGGATTATAATTTTTTAAAATATGTTTTTATTGATTTCAGAGAGTAAGGGAGAGAGGGAGAGAGAGATAGAAACATCAATGATAAGAGAAAATCATTGATTGGCTGCCTCCTGCACATCCCCCACTGAGGATGGAATTCGAAACCTGGGTATGTGCCCTGACTGGAATTGAATCGTGACCTGGTTCATAGGCCACACTCAACCACTGAGGCCACTGGCCGGGCCATAGTTTTAATTTTATAATTATAAAATTTGAGGAGGTTTTTACTGAGACTATTGAAGAATGTAAAAAAGCAAAGTCAAACAAAAGGACTTGATATTAAATTTTGCTTAAAATGATGGAGATTTTTACAAACCATGAAATTTCTAGCAGGTGGGGAGGGTGCTAGCAAGGAGAGGAAACAAGAGAGGGCCTGATTTGGTGAGAAATTGACTTTTTCTGTGTGTCTGCATCATGGGTAGGTTTCCTTCCCTCCTGCCTGGCAGTGAATATGCAAATATTCAAAGCAAGTATCTGAGGCTGTGAAGTCAGAGAACTTATGAGAGAATACTCAGTGTCTCTTTTACAAAGAAACAGTCAGGTATTGTTGGGTCTGAGGGTGTAGGTAGCCTTGCTTGACCTTCATCTGATAACTATCTTGACCTTGGAAGGAAATGGTGGCCTCAAAATGGCCCATACCAGCAGGCTATTGCATTGTATGACTTGTCTCAAGCTTTTGTGCTGCCCGCACTATTTCTCCAGGCCTCACTATTAACCATAAAACAATTGGTTTTACTTATAAACTTAATGTGTTTTCCAGGTCATTGCCTTCTTATTCTGTTTTTGCAAATAGCATTTCTGAAGGAAATCATGGCTGTCTTCAGATTTGAGGCAAAAAAACAACAGGCAAGGCTGGAAACTGAGATTCCAGTAACATTTGACAAACTCTTCTGCTACAGTGCTACCCATTTTTTTTATTTTTATTTCATACAAAAAATTGGGTTATTATAATGCTTGGAAACCAGGTGCCATCTCATGAAGACCCTCCTCAGTGAAGTCACTGAAACAGACCCTGGCATTTCTGCTTTATGGGTTGTTCCTCCAGGTGGAAACACCCTTAAACCAAACCAAACAGCAGGGCTTATTACAGAACTACAGAGGGGACAGTGTACACTCCAGCCCGCAAGGTATTCCAGGGTTAGACTGTCCTCACCGAAAGGAGCTCTGCCAAGAAGTCATTATTTTTAATATTATTCAGAAATAATCTCCTTGGCGTCTATTCAAATCATCACAAAATGCCAAATCATTATAGTCCAAATTGATGGTGATTTTCTGTGATATTTTCTGGTAACTCAGCACTTCAATCTTCCTAGCGGCAGACTGGAAGTATTTTGTTTGTACCCTTTTACTTTTGTGCGACCTTCCCCCTCCACCAGTACCCAAATCCCCCCCAAAAAGAGAGTGATCCTTATAAGAACCAGTATGGTTTTGGTAGAAAGTGAGTAAGCTCAGGCTATTAATATAAAGTAGCTTGCTTATCTGAGTAAATAAGGTAGATAAGATGGTTTCTGTAATGTGCCTTGGCCACGAGGGGCCTCTTTCGACAGCAGGACCTGAATTGATTGATAGTGACGGGCTGCAGGTTCGGTGGCTTGGGTTGCTGACACTGTCTGGTGTTGATAAGAGTTGGAACAGTGCTCAGATTTTCTTTTCTCAATTTGTATTAAAGGCAAGAGTGTAGGGAAAGTCCTTGTCCTTTTTCTTTTTCTCTAGCCAGCAAGTATCTCCCCTGCCCTTGGCATCGTCCTCATGGTATTGGGAATGACATCCGTTGTTCGGTTCTAAAGCAATAACTGTGCCAGTAAGATGGTCTTACATTTGTATTCAGTCCTTTCTTTCATAGCCCACAGGCACCTCAGACTTTGCTTATATGAAGCTGTGGGTTTATAAGCCTGCACTTCCTTACACACTTGCATTGAAATGTGAGTTTAACCCTAAGTGTAAAGATGGTAATTCCCACCCAGAAAGCACCTCCAGTCACTTGCTGTTTCTGCACTGGATGGCTGTGGCTTTATCAGCCCTGCCATCCTTCTTCTAGTCTCTGGGGACAGTACCTAGAACTTCTGATCTCAGTAATTTTTAAAAAGTTGTTGCTTGCCCTACCTGATATGGCTGAGTGAATAGAGTGTTGGCCATGGACTGAAGGGTTGTGGATTTGATTCCGGTTAAGGGCATGTACCTTGGTTGCAGGCTCTATCCCTGGCCCCCAGTCAGGGTGCGTGCAGGAGGCAGCCAATCAATGTGTCTCTGGCATTGATGTTTTTCTCTCCCTGTCTCTCTGTATCCCTTCTACTGTAATAATCAATGGAAAAATAGCCTCAGGTGAGGATTAACAAAATAAAAGTTGTTGTTTGCCCTGGCTGGTGTGGGTCAGTCAGTAGGAGTGTCATCCCGTACACTGAAAGGTTTCGGGTTTGATTCCCAGTCTGGGCAAACGCCTAGGCTGCGGGTTCAGTCCAGTCAGGACCTGTGATTGGGGAGCATGTGGGAAGCTATCACTCAATGTTTCTCTCTTTCTTCCCCTTCCCCTCTCTAAAATGCAGTAAAAATCATTGCTTGTTGTTATATTGCTTCTTTTGCTGAAAGATCACGGGAATCTTTAGTGGCCACTGAATGGCAGAGTTTAAAAATAAGAGAACTCTAAGCTGAGATGGGTTATCAACCTTGAAACCAAATTTCCCAGTTCATTGATTTAGATTTATGTTAGTTTCAAGGACTTGAGTAAATCTGTAAATCCTCCATTAATGGGCCCTAAGAGATGAAGTGAATTTGTCTTGGGTGACCCAGCAACTCAGATACATATTCACTTATTCATCTAAAACCCAAACCCCACAATACAAGAAACTCTCAAGCTCCTAATCTGTGACAGTTTCTGATGAACCAGCATTTTTGTTTGCCCTGACTCCATTGTTCCTACTTTCCCACTCGCAGGGTGGTTGAGGGACATGGATGGACAGATGGCGGCCTGGCTAGAATGGGGAGAAATGGGCTGCTTCTGCACTGTGGTATGTCCTGGTGCTTAGTTTGGCCATATGTCATACACAGCTGGAAGAGAAAGGAAAACACTGACTTTAAGAGATCCTAATTTTTCCTGTTGTCTCTGTGTTGATTGGCCCCTGTTGAGTTTGCTTCTCATTATTTTCTTGAGTTTATCAGTTAGGGTGGAAGACTCTTGTTAAGGATATGATCATCTTGGGAAATGAGAGAGAAAGAGGGAGAATGTTTTATCTTGTTATATAGCAATAATCAATTAAGTGGTAATTTCTATTAAAAAGCACTATTTGAAGAGAAAGAAGTGTGTTTGTTTTGGTGAGGAAAGAGGAAAACTCTGTATGTAGTTGTCTGATCTGCAAGTGGCCTCTGGAAGGCCCACCAGCGTGTCATGGCATTCCTAGTGCTGACGTGACGCTGGGCAGTGCCTCACACTCACAAGAATGCAAGGACCCATCCATGGGTGAATGCATGAAGGAAGTGATTGTTAGACATGGACTAGTTACAGTGGTTGGCAAACCGCGGCTCTCGAGCCACCTGCGGCTCTTCGGCCCCTTGAGTGTGGCTCTTCCACAAAATACCACGGCCTGGGTGAGTCTATTTTGAAGAAGTGGTGTTAGAAGAAGTTTAAATTTAAAAAATTTGGCTCTCAAAAGAAATGTCAATCGTTTGCACTGTTGATATTTGGCTCTGTTGACTAATGAGTTTGCCGACCACTGGATTAGTATACTTGCGGTCGGCTCAGCTTGCCTCTCACAGTACTGGATTTTGTTTACTCTGGAAATGCCTCTCTCTTTATGTCACACTTGCCTGACAAGAACTCCAATCCCGGCTCACTCCATGTCCTCACCACCCAGCCGAGAGGGACTGGTCCTCCCCTAACTCCACGGCCACAGATCTCCCCGGAGCCTGCAGTGCCCTGTGATGCTGCTGTCCTCGCACTCCCACACCCGTCTCATGCGGGCTTGCAGGTGGAGGCTGCCTCACTTTTCACTTAGAAGACAGAAGCCGTTGAAACAGAACTTCCACAGCTCCCATCATGCTGTCCACCCTCCTTCCAGCATCTCAGCCGCTCTTCTCTGCCTCCTGCCCAGGCGCGCTCTCCACAGTCCTGCCTCAGATCAGCTGGATTCCTCTTACCTGCTCTTGCCTGCTCAGAGATATTAACTCCAACAATCTCATTCCTCCAAGTCCACTGTGCCTCCTCTCCTGCATGTTTCTCATCAACACACAAATCTGGTAAATGTCCTAAAACAACTGAAGCCTAAAAACTGAAAGAAATGTTCCTTCACCTCTTTGCTTGCCCATCCTCCAGCCACAGCCCCTCCCTTTCTTTTGCTCCTTTTGTAGCCAAACTTTAAAAAGAGAGGGAGTGTCCACTTCTCCCTGCCCTGTTCTCTCCTGAGCCCACCCCAGTCAGGCTTTGCCCACGCTGTGCCGGGGAGACAGCATGGTCCGCTCCCCATTGACTTCCCACTGCCTGAATCCAATGGTTTGCTCTCAGTCCGCAACTCACTAACTTTCCGTCTGCTTTTGATACCATCAGTTGATCCTCATCCTTGAAACACTTTTTCTGTCTCCAACCTTTAAAGTTGGAAGTGTTCCAGGGCTCAATCCTTATGCAACTTCTTTTCTATGTAACACTCATTCTCTGTGTTATCTGTAAAACACCTACAGAGTGACGAGTCCAGCCCTGACCCTCCCCTGTACCTGAGACTCCTGTGTACAGATAACTACACAAATTCTCTACTTGGACATAGAATTTAGTATGCCCCAAATCCAGCTAGTTTCTCCCTAATTCTCTTTTTCCTGTAGTCTTCTCCAATCAGTTAATGAAAGCTCTCTTTCCAGTTACTCAGGCCAAAATCCTACAGAATCACCCTCAACTTTTCTCACCCTCTGCTGTCCGTACCCAACCCATCAGCAAATTCTATCAGTCTGTCTTCAGAACATATCCTCAATCCTCCTGCACTGCCACCCCTTGGCCCAGGCTCCCGCCAGGCCAGGCCTGGATTATTGCAATGCTTTACTGGCCATCCAGCTTCCACCTTCGCGTCTGTACAATCTGTTCTCAACAGAGCAGCCAGAATGATCCTATTGTAAGTCAGATCATGTCACTCCTCAGCTAACTTCGCATAATGAGAGAGAGAGAAAGAAAGAGTTCTAACAGCCTCCAGCCTGACATGAACTGGCCCCTCCTGGCCCACTCCCCCTCACTGTTCCTGCCACACTGGCTTCGCGGATCTTTCTCCAACCCCTGGGCCACCCCAGGAAGTCCTCTTCCCTGTGGGAGCAGAGCCCTCTCACTGCTCTGGGCCGCTGCTCCAGTTCACTTCTGCGCAACTCAGAGGGGCCCTCCTTTAGACTATACTTGATTTTCCTCCACAGCACTCACCACCGTTTGATACATCTTTGCTTGTTCACCTGTTCTCTGTCTTCCCTCGCTAGGATTCATCTCCCTGTAGACAGCTGCACTATGTCTCCTGTCCACTGCTATATCCGTCCCTAATACGAAGCCTGACTCATTCATTGCAAGCATTCGAATATTAATTGAATGAGTGAAATGCAATTAAAACTCTTGCCGTAAAATTGGAAACTCCCATTAATTTAGTCTCAGCACACTGCATTTGGTTTTATCTCTTGTGGCGCAAGTTAATTTTCCGTTTTTCTTACCCACTGCTTCACACCGCTGAGCTGTGCCACGTAGTAGTGTAAGAACTGCGTTGTCTTTTCCCACATCACGTAAGAGCTGCCAAGAAAAGCTAAGTCCCAGATGGGTCTAAGAGAGGGATCAATATGTCCATGACTGTCTGAGAACACATAACAAAAAAAAAAAAATTGTATTGAGCATTTTGGGAATAAAACTTCAGAGATTTCAGCAATTAAATAAGGGCTTAGTCATCTCTCTCACAGCAAGATCTTTAGCAATATTTGTCTCTTTCTACATCATACTGAGATTTGCGTGCTTCAAGTTGCTATAAGACAGTTTCATGGCTCTGTGCTGTACTATATAAATGCAAAGGAAGAGCTACAATGATAGAGTTAATCTAAAATCTTGTAAGTTGAGAAGCCTTTCATAGATCAAAACATCTCTCAGTAATCTTCACCACATAACCTGGTTTGGGGTCTACAGTTATAGGAAGTTCTCTGCCAGTCTGCCTGCCATCTTTGTCCACTTCTGATAAATGCATTGGCAACATTTCTAAAACTTTTAACACATCAACCAGGTTCTTAATTTTCCTGTGGGATTGTTTTTGTACCTACAATCTTTTTAATTCAGCAAACATTTGCCAAAAAACTCTACTTAATATTAGACACTGCTAGAGGGAGTGATACAGTGATTAATAAAGGACCTCTTGTGACTTTTAGGAACTCACATTTTAGCAAGTAATTTATGTGATAACTGTTCGTGGACTCATGAGATGAAAACCCATTAGCAGAGAAGATAAATCAGTTACACTGAATACGGCGACTAATAAGGACATTTGAAAGTATAAATGCTGGTGGCCCTGCCCTAGAACCCAGAGAAGAACCTCACCTCAGTCCTTTTCCTTCATCTGCAGGACACTTGGGTTCATCTCATGGAAGCGTATGAATTCATTAGAAAAAGTGACATTTTTATACATAATCAAATCCAGACCACTCTTTTTGGGGGAAAACTGTGGAGCAAGGATATCCAGAAATGGATTTGATGGTCTCACATCAATGGTAGAGACACTGCTCTATGATGGCCCAGAACCGTGGACTGATGAACTAACTGCTCAGGAGAATTCGCTGAGATCGGAACTGGCTACTCCACGAATATCTCCATGGTTTTTGTTCACTTCTTCTAAAGCCAAACTCTTTTTTCAGTCTAAGTAGATAATTCTATATACATGGAGAAGCTATAAACAGCACCCTTAAATGTCTCTGCTAAATTGGAAATGACAAGAAAACTTGTAAATTTTGTGGATGAAAAGTTACCTTCCGTTAAAAAGAATTTTTTTGATACTTCATGGTAGCCACATGGAGTTGGCTTGTTACAGAATGACCCTTGTGGGTCGTGAATCAACTCACCTGCGCTACTAAAAAGTGTCCAAAATCTAGTGATATTGTGGCAAATCTTCAAAGAAGAGGTCCTCTACATTTTCTAAAATTTATGTTCTAAGGAAGCTATATAAAATCCTATTTCCACAACTAATGCCCAGGGGAGAAAAAGAAAACACACCCTAAATAACTATATAAAGTATTTGCCGTTACCCCATATATTTCAGACAGTGCTAAACAGAAGCAAATTCTGTAACATGGGATTTGAGTTGTTCCTCACAATGATTCGGAACAGGATTTCATCCAAGTCATCAGAGAGCTACAAGAAGAGTTATCTGAGCTTCTGAACTTGAGGAACACGAAGACCAGTGTCCCCTGGGGTTTTAGGAACCGTGCCAGGCGGGGCACAGACAGCTCAGGAATGGAGACCCCACATTGGGGCCCCCACGTTGACGCGGATCTGTCCCGGTCTCTGAGCAAACAAGTGAGCTGTGACAGGCTGCGGGATGGAAGTGCTGCAGCACTGGTCTGATGTCAAGCTTAATACCCCAGTGCAGATCCAGAGATGGCTCTTGTGGTTTGGAAATTGAATTTGCCGGTAAGAGCTGAGCGTCCATGCTGCCCGCACCCTGCTGAGTGCCAGAACAGATGGGCTCTGCTCCACTCGGCTGAGTCACTCAGGGCAGAGGGCAAGTCTCTTATTAGCGATGGCACCGCTGCCCATTAGCTCTCGCTCTAAATAAGATCAACTCGACTCCTCTGCGGCCCCTCAGGAAGGCCCCATGCCGGTCGGCTCGCTCAGTCCTGGGGCGGACGGCCACGATGGGCACAATGCAGGCCCTGGATGGGATCACCGCGAGTTTCCAAAGCCACCACCAGGAACTGCTAGCAATGTCAGGTTCTAGACTCTCCCCGGAAAAAGTGCACCCCTACATGCGTGTCCTGTTGCAAAGGCTTCTATCCAGTCCTTGGAGAGGCACCTCTGGCCTTGCCCAGGTCCCGGAGAGCACAGATCCTACCTTGTACTGGAGGCAAAGAAGAGGAAAACGTACTTCCGAGTTTTGTTTAAATAACAAGGTGTACCGCGTTCTCTAGTTGGATTAAAGTGCTATTTGGGGAATAAGAAATGATCATTCTCGTTTAAGCCTTCATCATTTCATACATTCCCGGATAGAGACATTCCAGGTCAATTGGTCCGTACCAGGTATGCTGCTGACATCCAAGGGGCTTTTGAGCTGCTTCAGGTGCTTGTAGAGCAGGGAATCCTCTTGCTGTCTTTTGCTCTTCTCTGTGAACCGCGTACAGGTGACATTGATGGTGGGCCTGGGTTTCTCATGCTTGAAAAACACTTGAGCGGAACATTTCCCCAAGCGTTCCTCGCCTTCCTGAAATAAAGAGTTTGGAATTAAATAGCTGGGTTCCTTCTCTTCACCACCCCAATCCCCAAACGCACAAAATTGAGAAGTTCCTTGTACATGGCAGGTAACTCGACAGATGTAGTGGCCTTTGCTTTCTAGAGAGTGATTTTTGTGCTCATAGCTGAACACAATGGTCCATTCTTTTTTTTAAAATATATTTTATTGATTTTTTACAGAGAGGAAGGGAGAAAGATAGAGGGTTAGAAACATTGATGAGAGAGAGACATCGATCAGCCACCTCCTGCACGCCCCCTTCTAGGGATGCGCCCACAACCAGGATACATGCCCCCGACCAGAATGGAACCTGGGACCCTTCAGTCCACAGGCAGATGTTCCATCCACTGAGCCAAACCGGTCTCGGCTGTCCTTCATTCTTTGCTGTCATTTCAACTCCTGCTTTCTGCCTGGCCAGTGTGGCTCAGTGGTTGAGAGTCGACCCAGGAACCAAGAGCTGGCTGGTTCAATTTTGGATCGGGGCACATGCCCAGGTTTCAGGCTTGATCCCCAGTAGGGAGCTTGCAGAAGGCAGCCGATGGATGATATTTCTTTCTCATGGATGTTTCCCTCTTCCTTCCTCTCTCTAAAAATCCATTAAAAGAATGACACCCCCAAACAACGCTGGGGGCCTTGAAGAAACACCACCGATGCCCGCGAGTCCTGCCTGCTTGAGCCTGGAGGGGAGCGGGCCCTTCACTCTCTGCCGTGGACCAACATGCAGAGCTGGGCCTCCGGCTTCCCAACTGGAACTCGAAGGTGAAGCTGTTCCTGTGACAAGAAATGGCCACCTCTTCATGCTGCCCTGTGAACTCGGTCTCGTTCCAGTTTTACAGATGAAGATACCGAGGTGTGAAGAGGAAGCTACTGCCTGTCACACCAGGAAGTGGCGAGCCAGGGCTTGAGCTCACGTCTGTCTCGAAAAGCCCTGGCTCTGCACTAACTCCACGTCTACGCAGATCTAATCCGGATGAAGTGGAGGCCGAGGTCACCCAAATGGGACTAATCCAGCGACCGGGGTGACCTAGCTGGGCCTGTCTGCGTTCATATGTACATGAGCACATGCTGAGCATTCTGGGGTCACCCTTCTGTTCCACCCAGAGACAGCTGGGGCGGGAGAGGGGGTGCTTTAAGGGGACTCAGGGTGTCTGACTCACTTCACCCTTTGACAGAGTTCACACGGTTCAGAACCCCAGGGAGCCTCGTCCCAGCAAAATCCTATGGACACGGTCTAGAATTTGAGGAAGTTCCTGGGACACTAGCCATGGCCCCACTCACATCCATTCGTGGGCCCCGAGGTAAGAACTCCTGTTACAATGTGGCTGGTAAAGCTGTTGAATTCTTTTCACGTTTTCAGGTCCTTATCCTGGGTGGAGTTTCAAATGGCAACAACCACCAAAAATAAACTTTAAAAGGAAAAAAAAGCCCCCGAGGAAACAAACTGTTAATAAAATTGGACCTGCTTCTGGGCTTTCCAACGGGCAACTGTCCCTCCGGCGAGCTTTGAACCGGAGGAAATGTCCGTGGCGCGTGAAAATCCCAATAAATAATGCAACGCGGAGAAAGAGGTGGCAGGCGTCAGGAAGAGGATTACCAGCGGCAGAACACGGGCCGGCATGCTGTCTGCTTTGATGGCAAAGCCATTTCCAAGGAAGAGAGAAAACCAGGTATCGCCCCTGTGTGTTTCCCTTTCCTGTCTCTGCCCCCCCAGATCAGCACCCCAGAATCAAAGCTGTCACCTGGAGATGAAAGCCTCCTCACCCCCCCAAAACATGGACACTTCAATTAGCGAGCCGGGCTCGTCAGAGACACACATTGTTGATCAAAATGATCTAGAAACTGTTTCCCCTTTAGCTTCAATCGAACGCTTTCAGTTTGCAGCTCTAGAAGTGAAAAGCATCCTCCTTCAGCTTTGAGAAGCATTTTCATTCTCAGTGTTAATTAGCAAAGTGAGAGCATATTGTCGTCTTGTTAGGGCTTGTTTCTGAATACTGGCAGCGATGTTCTGGAAGCATCGGGCTGGGGGTGGGGGTGGGGATCACGGCTGTCTCCCCCTCACCCCCCAACTCTGCCACCCAAGACTCTTCACTGCTGGCCACCACCTGCTCTTGCCTGGCTGCTTGGCTTGGCACCACAGAGGGGATTTGGGCTGGTCTGCCTGCTCCCTGCTGCGGCCTCCCAGCCTAGCCCAGTGCACGGAGGTTCGCCTGCTCTAATTTCTGTCCTTTTCTCTTTCCTCTCTTCCGGGGGACGGGGAAGAGAGGAAAGGGAATTGGCAAGCCCTAGCTGCTGATGCCCGTGGCGTGCACCGTCCCGCGCTGTGCCTCACGGAGGGCCTCTCTGGGAGGCAGCTTCTGGGGCTGGTCACATGCTAAGCGCTCTGCTACCGAGAAATGTCACCAGCTGACGGGCAGAGGAACGGGTTGGCATTTGAGAGTGAGTCATTCGGAGGCCTCTGAGGTGCGAGGGAGGGGTACCAAAGGGAGCTGTGAAATTCCCTCCCGGGGCCAAGGAAGGAGGGGTGATGCTGGGTGGACTGTGGTACATGCAGCCCCCCAGAAGGCCATGATGTGGCAGGAGTGGAATCCAGCTCCTGCCTAGCCCTGCTCCCCCCCTTCTTGAAAACAAAGGCAGGAAAAACCCATTTCTACGTTACTATATATTCGTATTCTTACTCAAAAAAGTAAATTCCTACGAGTTGCTAATAAGATACCAATTGAGATAGAGTATCAGCCCCAAGGACTGAAGCGTCCCAAGGTTTGATTCTAGTGAAGGGCATGTACCTGGGGTGCAGGCTGCATCCCCAGTCCTGGTCGGCCTATGCAGGAAGCAACCAATTGCTGTGTCTCTTTCACATCGATGTTTCTCTCCACCCCCCACCCCTCACTCTCTCTATCAAGCAATGGAAAAATATCCTCGGATGAGGATGAACAACAACAGAAAGACTCCACCAAAGGCAGCAGCTTACCTCGGGGTTGAAGCGCTCTGTGGTGAACTCCACATCAACTTGACATTCCTTCTTGGAGTTAGTCTGAAATATAGAAACTGACTCTTAGCAGGTGGAAGCTGTGCTAACATCTGCGAATCCCAAAATCACACTCCGGAAATGGTCGCTGTATCAGTCGTACCGGAATAATCCCGGTGTTTTTTTTTTAGGAGAAAAGGTCTCCTATTTTGGTCTGATCATGCCATGTTGCCTGCTAGCTGACATCTGCTCACAGGAGGGAGGTTGAGAAAGGGAAACAGTTGCCTTGAGGCTGGCAGTTGGCTGTGTCAGAGCAGCTACAGGAGGACAGATGTGTGTGCAGGGTGCGGAGGGAGGGGCCCCATCCTCAGTGCCCGTCCATGCCCTGTCCTGGGCCCAGGGCTGCCACTGAGGGAGACAGGCCCCGCCTCCCGCCTCTGCTCCTGGTCCAACAGGTGTGCCGAGTAATGAAGAATGGGTTTTCAGATGGTGATGACGGAAGAAACGGAGTGGCGGGGGCAGAGGGACTGCTTTTACTATTACAAGAGCTAGATCAGGGCCAGGACAGGGATTGACTCCCTAAGTCCTGCAGAGACCGTCTGATGGGCCATTTCCCTGTACCCACGGCCTGCCGGTCCTCAGAGACCGTCTGATGGGCCCTCTCCCTGTGCCCACGGCCTGCTG
>JAAGEH010002495.1:0-30328 GCA_011751065.1 Lasiurus cinereus | reverse complement strand
TCTCATCAATAAAACCTTATCCTTAGATGAGGGTTAAAATATGAACAATAAAATGGCAATAAATACATATCTATCATTAATTGAATGTAAAAAACCAAATAAATGAACAATCTAAATAGAAACAGACTCAAAGATACAGAGAACATTTTGACAACTGACAAATGAGAGGGGATTGAGGAGTATGGGTGAAAGAAATGACAGATTTAAGATATAAAAATTGGCTACTACAGAATAGTCATGGGGATGTAAAGTATAGCATAGGGAATATAGTTAATAATACTATAATTATGTATAGTGTCAGGTGGGTGTGAGATTTGTCAGGGTGATCACTTGCTAAGTTATGTAAAGTCTAATCATTGGGTATTCACCTGAAACTAATATATGTCTACTAATTGAAAAAATATATATATATAATAAATAAAATTCCACTATTGAGAGAGACTGAAACTGCAATTAAGTTATGTGTTAAGTCTCAGTGAGGTTTACTTTAAGTGACTCCATTTTGAATCTGTTGTTTTTATTTAACAATGCACAGTTGACTCTTGGACAACATGGCTTTGAACTGTGTGGGTCCATTTATACATGTATTATTTTTGATAAGTAAGTGCAGTATTATAAAAGCATTTTCTCTTTCTTATAATTTTTAATAACATTTTCCCTCTAGCTTACTTTTTGTAAGAACCCTGTACAATAAAGAAGTAATATTCAAATTAACACTCCCACCTTCACAAGATGGCTGCCTATGACCAGGCTGGCAGGGACCACCAAATGACTGAACATCAGGCTGCATGGGGTGACCAGACCAGAAGGGAGGTTAGTGAGGAATGGCCAAATGACTGACTGGCTATGTGGGGTGACCAGGCTGGCAAGGGGGTGGGGTGGGTGTGAGGGGTGACCAGGTCAGCAGGGGGGCAGTTGGGGGTGATCAGGCCAGCAGGGTTGGGCAGTTAGGAGTGAGCATGCTGGCATAGGGGGCAGTTAGGGGAAACCAGGCTGGGCCTAGCGGGAGATGGTTGGGGGTGACCAGGTCAGCAGGGGGGGCAGTTAGGGGTGACTAGGCCAGCAAGCAGATAAACAATTAGGAGCCAGCAGTTCAGAATTTTGAGAGGGATGTCCAACTGCTGGTTTAGGCCTGATCCCCGGGACCGGGCCTAAATCTGCAGTCAGACATCCCCCAAAGGGTTGGAGAGGATGTAGTCTGGACTGAAGGGAACCCTCCATGTCCTGTGGGCATGGATTTCAAGCACCAGGCCTCTAGTACAGTATATAATACATATGACATACAAAGTGTGTGTTAATCTACTGTTTATTTTATTGGTAATGCTCTGGTCAACAGTAGACTATTAGTAGTTAAGTTTTGGTTTAGTCAAAATTTATATGTATGTGTTCTACTATGTGAATAGCTCCCCTAACCCCTTTTTTATTCAAGGTTCAACTGTACTGTCTTTGTGTTAGCAAATAGGATTGGTAGTTGGTATACTTTTCTCAACTCTGTATTCCTAGGCCTACTACCATTACTAGGTACATTATTGATACTTGTTAAAATAAAAAAGGATGTATAAATTGTCTCCCCTTGTGTTTGAGCCTCTCTGAAACTTTTCAGTGATAGTTGATCCAAGAGGGGTTAAAACTCCATCATCATTTTTGATACCAAAGACTGGCCCTTGGTTAGACTGAACTGCCTGACCTGTGAAAGTTCATTTGATTCCAAGCACAGTCACAGCTCTTCTTTGTTTGGGTTTACATGTGGTCAAAAGTCAGCAGACTTTTATAGATGGTTGAGTTGGGAAAGGCCAAAATACATTCACATAACATGATTCTGTGATGAGTCAAAATGCAAACAATGATGACTCTATAGCCACTGGCTGAAAACTGAGTTTAAGAGCTTGGTAAAATTGTGCAAAAACCCAGAGGCAGATACAAGCTTTCATTTGAACACATTGGTTTAATTCCTATAAAGTGATAAAGAAAGTAGCTAGTGACAACATTTTCCCCTCAAGAAGAGACTTAGTATTCAAAATAGGGAGAAAATATTCATTTGGAAAGATTGCTAATGTGTTCTTTTTACATTGAGATTATATTTTACCCATGGTTGTGCAGAACAGAGAGTAAACACACGTTTTGCAAACTGCTGCATTATTTTTAATGCTGCATTTAGTAAAAGTCCACCACTACTGTTTATCATATCAAGTTTTCCTCTTTTGAAAAGACTGTTGCTTATCTGACTAGGCAAGAAGTCAGGTTTGCGTCACAAACTAATACAATAATCTTGGGAAGAGAAATAAACTCAATTTTAGGGAAGGGTATATTACATATTAAAATTTTCACCTGTACTTAGTTCTTTTTGGAAAAAATAATCCTGTGTATTTTTAAAAAGAACCCTATGTATAAAATAGTAATATGCTAATTAACCATCACTCTACTACACCCACAAGCCACACCCACAAGCCAATCAGGAGCAAGTATGCAAATTAACCCAACCAAGATGGCTGCAGCCACTGTTTCCCTGGCAATGGAGGAAGCCAAGCTTTCCACATAATCTGGCAGGCCCAGGCCTCCACTCAAGGCTACAAGGTTTCAATTATAGAAAATAAATATATCAGAACAAAAATGGCAGCAGCCAGGGAGCAAGCAAGAGGTTTGGCTCTGCTCTAGGATACAAATTTTCAATTATAGAAGATAAATAAATCCCAGATATCAGGCCTCTGCTTGTGTGGTGGGATTGTGGCCAGCCTGCAAACCACCACAGGCCCCTCTCCCAGGCTATCCCATGCCCCAAGGAAGACCCCACCCTTATCCGGGACACCCTTCAGGGCAAACCAGCTGGCCCTCACCCATACACCAGGCCTCTATCCTATCTAATAAAAGAGTAATATGCAAATTGACTATCACTCCAACACCCAAGATGGCCAGCAAGAGAGGGCAGTTGTGGGCAATCAGGCCAGCAGGGGAGGGAAGTTGGAAGGGACCAGATCTGAAAGGCAGGACATTTGGGGGTGATCAAGCCTGCAAGGGAGGGCAGTTAAGGGTGATCAGGCCAGTAGAGGAGGAAAGTTGGGGGTCACTGGGCTTGCAGGGAAGGGGAGTTGGGTGGGAGTCAGGCATGCAGGGGAGGGCAGTTAGAGGTGAGCAGGCCTACAGGGGAGGGCAGTTAGGGGCAAATAGGCTGGCAGGGGAGCAGTTAAGTATCAATCAGGCTATCAGGGGAGAGGTTGGGAAGTGATCAGGCTGGCAGGCAGAAGTGGTTAGGAGCAATCAGGAAGGCAGTCAGATGAGCAGTTAGGAGCCAGCAGTCTGGATTGTGAGAGGGATGTTCAGTTGCCCATTTAGGCTCTATCCTACTGGGATTTAAGCTAAATGGGCAGTTAGACATCCCTTGAAGGGTCCGAGATAGTAGAGGGTGCAGGCTGAACTGAGGGACACACACCCCCATGCATGAATTTCATGCAATGGGCCTCTAGTTTAATATAAAAATGCAAAATAACCATTGCTTTAATTTGGTGTTTACTTCTATAGAAGAATTTTATTCTTAGATAATGTATACAATTTATAAATGTGAGAAAGCCTAGAGCAGAGCATAATGTGGCATGTTATCCTTTAGGAAGATGAATTTGGTAAATAGGTTGAAAGAAGCATCTAATCAAAGAGCTGGGAAAATGTTGGGAAACATCAAAACTAAGAACCTAATTCTATGGATAAAGAAACAGAGACCAGAGAGGACATGACTTGCCATGAGTTCACACAGTGGTTTTAGGGCAAGGAAAGGACTACAAACCTTCCTTTCCTATGTCTCCCCATGCCAATCCTGGTTCTAATTCCAAATGGTTGGACCCCTCTGGCTCTTCTTTTTCCTTCCCACTGGTCTTATTACATCTAGGGCTCAGCTCTTAAAGAGGTTATGTGATTTTATTTAAATGTTTGGGCCTTATAGATTTTGCATGTTCCTCAGCTTTTGACAGGAAGAAGAGGGAGGAGGATTAAGAGAAAGATGAGGAGAAGGAGGAGGAGGAGGAGATTATGACTTCTGCACATTGGAGTGTTCCAATTGAGGAGGAGGAAGAGAAGAAGAAAAGGAGGAGGAGGAGTGGGATAGGAGCAAGAGGAGGAGGAGAAGGAGGAGAAAAAGGAGGAGGAGGAGATAGAGTAGGAGGCGGAGGAGAAACAATTGAATGCCTGCAATGATCAAGGCAAGCCCTGTGTTAAGGACTAAGAGATAAATCAGATTCTCAGGCCAGTAGCAGAGAAAGACAAGGTAACCAATGACACTAGTCAGAGTCATATGGATTGAGGTAACCAGAGTAATGGTAGCATTTTGTAGGGGTAATGCGTCTACTGGAGGTATTGGTAGGGGCTAGAAGGCCTCTCAAAGAAGCATTATTTAAGGGAATCTGAAGAGGTTAGGTAAGGGTTGCCTGGTAGAGAGACAAGGAAGAGGGCACCTGGGAGAAAGAAGAATTTGTGTAAAGGCAGATAAGCATGAACAGGTTAAGATGTGTTTGGGAAACGACTAAATCCTCATTTGGCTAGAGGGTGAGTGGTTGTAAAAGACTGGCAGAAATATCTGATAGGCTGTGCAAACCACATTAAGGAGTTTTGCCTGATGGGTGTTAAGCACGGAGAGGCAACATCATGCTGTTGTTTATCTTCCATGCCTCCCCTTGTCATTATTTCTCCAGTAGCCTCTTCATAGCTTTTCCTCTTGGTCAGCTGTTGGAGATTATGAGTTCTGCACATTGGAGTGTTCCAAGTGAGACCAGATGGTCACTCAGCAGTGAGTGAGCAAAGCATCAGGCTGCCTGGGCTCAGGGGGAATCTCAGCTTACCCATTTACTAGCTCTGTTGTAAGAGCAAGCTAGTTAACCTCTCTGGGCTTTACTTTTTTCATAGACAAAATAGAGAAAATGATAATGGCAACCTCAAAAGGGCTTTGTGACCATTAAATGAAAAGCATATGAAAAATCTTTAGAATCTTGTCTGGCATATCAGAGGCACAAAGTAAAGATTGACTTGAGCTACACAGGGCCTTTGAGTAAGGGGCAATAATGTATGCAAGGGAATGGTGGGACGATAGCCAAGCCTTCCTCAAAGTTTTATGTGCCATCACTGTACCAATCAGAATGCTTCTGTAGGCCATAAAGCTACCACTGTGAAATCCTCAGATCACATAACCTCTGCCCCACCTGAAATTCTGGTCTTTTAGTCTTCCAATTTGTATATCTGTATTTCTCTAACATTGGGTCTGTAAGTTTACACACCCTCCCCTTCTTTCCCAAGCCCCTGCACACAGCAGGTTTTGATAGGAATACTGAGAAAAGTGAGAATACAAAAGAAAGCAGATCAGCAAATGACAATGAGCCTTTTGATTTGAGCTTACATTGATGACAACCCTGCATGTAGTTTGCCAAGCATCCAATTTATGACTTTACCTCTTATACTCCTGGTGAGTGCCTCATGAGTTGAAATCATTTTTTGTGATTAGCTTTATATAATGCTTATGCTAAAACCATGCCCACCTGGGCAATTCATAAATATTTCAGGAAGAGAAACACAGTGAACTTGCCCAACACAGCCATATAACAGTCTTAACATAATTGGTAACATTTCTGGATCTAACACAGCACTCTTATAATGTGTATGATGGAGGAAATGAATGACTCTAATTATACCTTATTAAATCTTATTAATCCTCATTAGAACCCTATTATTCTCTATAAGTGGGTTAATGGGGGAAATAAAAAGAAATGCTGGTCAAGTCCTGTTATATCCGATGAGCTTTTGGTAAATCCACTCTTACTTTGTGTGATATCAAGTGTTTTTCATAATAAACAGTAGCCTTAGAATATGAGTTTGCTGAAATGTTGAAGGTAGAATTGTGTTGGAATAAGTTATGAGCTTTTTAGAGCCCCATAACAAAATCTCCTTTGAGTTCTTTTTTTTTCTATCTCAAACTATGAGAGTTGCATAGAGAAAATTATTTCATTATTGCAGATACTCTTGACCTTGTCTCTCTGCTACAGTTTTCATATTTTTGTATGTGTAGATGAGAATTTGAGAGAGAAAGAGATTAGGCAATCTGAACCCAGGAATTCAAAAAGTTTGCATAAGGAAAGCGTTAAATAAACATTAAGTGCAATAATGTAAGTTTCTACATTTATTTCTTTAATTCTTGGTAAAAAAATTCCACCAAATCCCATTAGAAGCAAGTTTTAGAAGTTTCATGTATAGGTAACTCAGTGTATTCTCAGCATTCAAGAATGGGAATTAAGCCCTGCTGGAGGTCAGGGCGTCCGGTTTGGGTGGAAACATCCTGGGATTAGTCAGGTGACTTGGATGGGTGGAGGTGAGTTCAGGCGCTTTTTTGTGTAGGGCAAGTCGCTTTACCTTTCCCCCTCAAATGTAAAAGGGGTACTATGCTTTGTCCTAACTAACATGAAGCTCTGATAAACTGCTTTAATGTGCTGAAGTAAGGGATTATTATTGTAGATATCAATAGGATAGAAATACAAGGAAACAAAGTCCCCAGCCTTGGACCACCTTCCTCGGTATAGTAAATGGTGATTTTCATGAGTGTTCACATTTGCAAATGTCAGAGGGGAAAAATTCAACTCTAACTTTCCAAGAACAGGCTTGCCTTTATTCAAACCAGTTCACCCAGTTCGCTTTCTTTTTGGAGGTATAAGCACAGGAAAAAAAAAGTTTATGGGCTTCAGGACCAGGCGGAAAAATAAACGTTAAACTCCAGGTGTTCGTTTTTTTTTTGAACCTAGGACAGAGGAAGTGGCCCCGCAGCAACGTCGTTGTCCTTCAGGGTTGTCAGTCAGACCTTCCAGGAAGTTGGAATTCTCTTCACTGGGTGGTCTGCGTGGCCCTCTGACATCTAACCTTGGTTCTCTGCTCTGTAGGAAAGGGGGAGTCAGGGCTCTGACTGGCGGGGGGAGCTGGAATTGTGAGTCTGAACATGCAGGTCCCGCGCCTGGGTCCGTGGCGTGTACGACTCTACACAAGTCATTTCTCTTCGGAGCGCGTCAGTTTTCTCATGTGGGGAGTGGACGGATTGGAAGTTGGTCTTAGCTCCGACCTCCGGGACATTAGGAGTCTGTTGGGAATCCAGGGCGAGAGGCTCAGCACCCAGATCTCGGAAGAGGCTTCCAGAGCAGGATCTCTGCTGCTTAGACTCAGCGCCCGAAGTTGGCGCCTTTAAGGGCAGATGCAGGTTCTCCCGTTTCTCCAACAGCCCCTCGACTCGGCCGCTTCCTCCTTCCACATCTTCTTCCTCTTCCTCCAGGGCAGGCAAAGCCTCCACACCTCCTTTCTCTTCCTCCTTCCTCTGCGAGCTCCCTGCATCCCTAGGTCCCCTCCTCTCATTTCCAGGAAATAAAATGTCCGCTGTGCGCCCACCTTTTGGCACAGCCTCTGGCCGCCGCGGGCGCCCCCTCCCCCAACAGGCAGCGCCGCGCGGCTCCCGGGCACCCGCCTTCCCATACCTTACATGGACAAATGCGTGCAGGCAAAGTCAGGAATTCAGGCCCCTGACGTCAGCTTCCAGCTCTCAGGGCACCGCACGGGAGACCGAGGGGAGGGGGTGGGGACGGTGGGAAGGAAGGAGGGGGAAAGGCACCAACCAGCAGTCGCTCCAGCCCTGCCGAAGTTTCACTTTTTGTCTGTGGGTTCGCTCCCGGGCCCCGCGCGAGCTTTCCCGGGATAAGTAGCTGTAGCGAGCCGGGGGACAGCCGGGCGCTGCAAGGTAAGGGCTGGTTGCACGGTCCCGGGCGCGGGACGCGCTGCGGGGCGCGGGGCCGGGCCTGTCCGGGGCTGGGGACAATGGGAGGGGGAGTGCCTGGGCACCTCCTCCTACGCCTTAGCCTCCGCCTCCAGCCGCCGCCGCCACCGCCGCTGCCCCGGCTGCCTCCTCCCAGAGGTATTGTTGCAAATCCTCCTTCCTTCCCCCCACCCTCCGCCCGCGGGTGCCTTGGGAACCCCCAGCCTCCCGGGGCGCGAGCGCCTCTCGGGTGGCAACAGCGCGGGCGCAGGGTGTGGAGTGCGCGCCCGGCCGAAGGGCCTGCGGTGCGGAAGTGCCAGCCGCGGTGCAATCACGGGGTACACGCCATTGAAAGGAGACCCCGAGTTTTCGGGAAGCTCAGATCGCGATCTGGGCGGGGTTGGAGCCCTTCCCTGGGTGACCCCAGCCTGGGCCTTTATGGGCGCCCAGGGGGCGGGGCCACACCCAGCTGCTTAGAGCTTTCGCGGAATCCCAGTTGTCACCGTGGAAGGGGCCTAGGAATCCAGGTGTCCAAGCCCCCATTTTACAGTTGGGGCAATTGAGGTCCAGAGAGAAGGAGGGCCTTCCCAGAAGTTAGTCACTAAAGGCCGAACTGTAATGAAAATAAATGGCCCCCAATTCCTAATTTCTGTTCTCCAGCATGTCTCCTGCGCCCACTGTGTGCCAGGGGCATTGGCAGGTTTTTAGTTCGGAGAGGCAGATAAAGCCCAGGTCTGCCCTCAGAGAGCGCTCAGACCTCCGAGGAGCCAAACCTGATTGTAGACAGAAAGTGCTGAGTGCTGGGGGAAAGGCGTGGATAACGATTTAATGGGCTCAGGAAAAGGAGTTTGATTTCCTGGTCCTTGGAGAGCGCATAGTGATGGCCCTTTGATCAGGGGTTTTTGAAGGATGAGAGTTTTCTGAAGCTAGCCATTGACATGGAGGGAGGCCATTTGCTCAGGAGTGGGGGTGGGGTGGGGGTTGGGGCTGGAGCTGCTGGGGTGTTGGAGATGGGTGTGGGGGTGGGGATGGGCTGTAGACCAGAGAATGCTAAATAAAATGTGAAGAAGAGAGATGAAACTGTAAATGTTACTGTGCTGAGGGCATGGGTTGCAGGGAGAGTACACAAAATGGGTTAATCAGTGGACTTGTGCCCAGGTACTGTGACAGAGCAATGTCTTTGGGACTTAGGGGTGCTATGGAGACCAGAATGATATCTCTCCGTTCCAGCACTCAACACAAAATGCAAAAAATCAGGGTCATCTCTGAGTTATTTTTCTAATACCAGACTCACTTAACTTTATCTCCAATCCTCTTGCTCCTTCTGCCCCCTCCTTCTTTTTTTAAATTGCTTGCCTTCCAGTAAAACTTGTTCTTACTAAGGTGTTAGTGACTTAATGGCTTACCTCTCTCGGAACTTGTGCATTTTAAGAAAGCCTTTAAGTTGAGTGAAAGGAACCTACCAACTCCCTTTCCCTTTTCTCAGTCCTCACCCTCCCTCACTTTTACAGATGAGTAAATAAAAATGAAAGGCTAGAGAAGGTGGGTGCTACAATGAATAATGGTAGATGATGGGGTGGGGGTGGGAGGGCAAAATTTCCAATAGAGTTCACTCTACTCCATGACCAACATTTCTCCTTCCAGAGTTCCTACTAGCACTGGGGACTGTTAAAAGGAAGTGTGTCTTGCATTGAATCTTTGTAGGGCTGTCCCTTAACTCCAATGCCCATGCCTTTACAGTCTGGAATGTACACTCTAGCTGGAAGAGAAGTAGTTGGGGTTAGCTGCTTGAATGGTAGGGTGTAGGTCTGGGACCTTTGGGTTAGGGAGTCCCACAGGGTCATGCTCCCTGTAAGCAGCTGGCCAGCCTAGAGTTGGCTTTGGGAATGGGTAGAGGGAGGAGAAAGAGCTGCTGAGCTGGTTACTATGGCTGGGACTGATGAGGATCCTTGGAGTGACATATTCTAGTGGCAAGGTCATCACTCAGTTCCAGCCTGTGGTTGGTGGGAAAGGAAGCTTGATTATGAAGGGCCTTAAAAATGCCAGGCTTGGGAGTTTGGATATGACTTGAAGTCATTATTTGAGGGTTTTGAGCAGGCTGGGACATGATTGAGAGGGGAGGTACTGAAACTGGAAAGCCTTCTCCTGCCCATTTCTAGTGAGAGGCAATGATTTGGCCTATGGATATTATCATTGGGTGTTCACTCACTTACTTCACATATATTACTGAGAACCTATTTTGTGCCATTGGCAAATATGAAGATTTTATAGCAAGTGCTTGTATTTTAGAGACAGGTAAGCTGTATTTCAACAGTTCTAAAGTACATTTTTTTTCAAATTTTAATATCACTGAAATTGGGCTGTCTTATAATCACAGTTGTGTCATAGTTGAGCAATTTTTCATTCTAAGTTGATGATGGTACATTTTATAGTCAATGGTTTAGATTTGATAAAAGTTGTTATCATACCCTCCCTGTATGAATGTACAGTGCTTGGCACTTTATAAAACATTTTCCCATCAAATATTCCATTTGCATCTCAAAAAACCCCTGAGAATTGGGCCTGGACACTGCCATCTCCATGGTAACTCTTGCCTAGGGTCACACAGCTAATTAGAAATGTGCTCAAAATGACAATCCAGAACTTTGACTTTTGGTGTCAATGTGGAACTCACATGAGTTATTGGGAGAACTGTGGAATAGTCGGGTTGGATTTTACTTCAGAACTATGGTTTAAAATGCTTTGGCCAAGGGCAGAGTGTAACTCACTGGGAAGGTGTAACTCTCTGGAATGAACGGGGAAGCCCCTTTAACCCTGAAATTTGCTGCATTTAATGGAAAATGGACAAAGGAATAGAAGATTCCAGGTAACATGGTAAAATCAGAGGATGGAACACACGGATGGCTCTTTTTACATAAAGGAGATGAACAGTGCAGGGAGGACACAGATTCAGGAGCCTGCCTATTGCAAACCAGGAACTGGCTGGCCCTGGGCATTTAAAGATGAGGAGGACAGGATTCCTTGAAGACCACAGGTGTAAATGTGCCTGCTCATGCTATTTTCTGGCTATGTTTTGGCTGCTCTGCATAGAGGAGGGTCCATTTAAGGGAAGCCAGCACAGAGAGAGTGGTGTTTAAAGAATTGCCCAAATGGAGGAAGGACAGACAGGTAAGCCTCAATCTTTGAAGTGGATTGGGAACGTTTATTCTTGAGGCTGTATTTTGAAAGGCTAGCATGAAGTAGACTGAGAATTGGGAGAAAAGGCGGCGGGGGGGAGGGAGGGGCTTTAATTTTTTTCTAAGTAGATTTAACTTTACCTTGTAGGCTATAGGGGCCTTTAACCGGCACTTTAGAGATTCACATGGGAACAAGCCTGGGCAGGACCTCTGAAACCATCTCTGGGAAGAGGTATTTGGATAGTAATGCAGGAAGCATAGTAACACATTTAAGTAATTGGTTGAGTAAACCTGAGACTTTGACCTTGGGCAGTAATTAGAAGTCTTAGCTCTGTGTGTGCATTGATGGGTGGGGACTCACTCTTCTTGGAAAAAGGCTTGGAAGGCTGTGCCTTGCTGGAAGAAACCAAGGTGAGGAAGGGAAGGTAAAGTTTGCTCTATGGAGGAAGATCCTATCCAGGTGGGAATCCGAGGCTTAAAAGTATGTGTGACACAGAGAACCAAGGGTGAGAGGAAGGGAAGAGGGAATGGAAGTGTGTTGTGGGTCCTCTCTAGGTCACCTGGAGGCATGGAGGAAATGGCCAGTGCATTCCTAATGCAGGTCACAGAAATGAGAAAGGACACAGCTATATTCTTGAGACCTTCATCTCTTCTGACTTTCTGCAAATAGGGTGAGTGGGTGGCCAGAGTGTCAATGGGATTCATGCTTAGAAGCAATGAAACCACAGAATTGAGGGTAGAAAATGTTAATCTTACCATCATCCTTTCCATCATTCTTTCTTAACCATAATAGCAATAAGAATATAAGTTTGAAAAAATTTTTGAATTATGTGCTTACATAATTCTAATATTGATTTATTAAAGTTAATTTTATGATTTTAGTTTCATTTGCAGATGAGATGATGAGTCCAGTTAAATAAGGTTATACCACTACTAAGTGACATGGCCCAGTTTCCAACCTTTGCCTGATCTGTAGCCGCGTCACCACTCTTTTATGTCTCCACAGAATGAAAAATTCAAATCAGCATTTATTTTCAGTGTTCTTCCTTGGAATTTAATTCAGTATAAATTTATTGAGTGCTGGTGGGATCATAATTGAGGGTTCATGATTAAGGGTGAGCAGTCTTCTCAATTCCACACGAGTGCTCTACCATTCTCTCTCTTAAGATGCTACTGTTCCTTCTACCCTTTGGGTGTTTTCTATCCCCAAACCTAACTGGGGAAGTCCGAGCCTCTATAGCAAATTATCTGCATACCTTCCCCAATATTCCTCTCCTCTCCTCTCTTCTCCTTTCCCTTCCTCTCCCTCCGTGCTTCTGCCTTCCCCTCCCCTCTTCTCTATTCCTCTTCTTTCCCCTCTTCTCTACTCCTCTCCTTTCCCCTCTTCACCTCTCCTCTTTGCTTTAGTGATAAGAATTTTACCCCCCACAGTTTTATTGAAATATAAAATACAAGTTTAAGGTGTACAGCATAATAGTTTGACTTACATATGTTGTGAAATGATT
This sequence comes from Lasiurus cinereus, assembly GCA_011751065.1. Classification (NCBI taxonomy): domain Eukaryota; kingdom Metazoa; phylum Chordata; class Mammalia; order Chiroptera; family Vespertilionidae; genus Lasiurus; species Lasiurus cinereus. The sequence goes on along the minus strand of JAAGEH010002495.1, from coordinate 17,888 downwards.
ACCACTGTAAGTTTAGTTAGCATTCATTATCTCATATAGATACAAAAGAAAATAAAAGAAAAAAAAAGAAAACAAAAGTTCTTTGTAATGAGAACTTTTGGGATTTACTCTAACTTTCATATATATCATAGAACAGTATTAACTATAGTACTTAGGTGATAAGGATTTGATGGGTGTTTGACCACAGTCATTACCTTTGACCTATATTTCCTTGGAAAATGCTATATGTCCTCTGGGGTTGAGCCAAATAACTCTTGTTGGATCCTGCCCTCCCTATGTCAAGTGGACCTCTTCTTCCAAGGAAAGCAGGTTCAAGACTCAAATGCTTCCCTGCGGCCTATCTGCCTCAGATGGGTCTTTTGCATTTTAAAGATTCACAGATGCAGGTATTTTCTGGGGAGAGACCCTCAAGAATGGCATTCAGCAAAGTTTACTTACTTGATTTTCTCATCTTTGAATCCCTATCATTACTGGTGCTCTGAAGATGTTCAGTAATTTTTTGTGAAATGAATGAACTGAAACAGTATAAGCATGAATCATCACTTATATGTTTGCTTGTTTTTGTCTCCACTTTAAAATAAGTTTCATGAGGATCCCAAGGATATCTTTGTTAATGGTCATGTTCCCAGTACCCAGATGAGTGCCTGGCACATGTTAGGCACTCTGGGAATATTTGTTAGATGGAGAAAAGGATTGATTATGTTCTCTACAAACATAAGTGGCAATGCTGGGTGGGAGACTATTTTTGTTGACCCTAAAGTTTGGGCTTGTGGGCACAGGACTCCAGTGAGATTCACCTATGCTATACCTGCCACAGATGGCATTGGGCAGTCCCACAGTCAAGGTCAAGGTTAAGAGTTCTATGTTGAATCTTTAAATTTGTTATCCTAAGAGAAATATTAATTGAAACTGCTCTTTCACTTTTCTCTCACACAGACAGGTGGTTCTACGGTCTTTGAACATTCTTCTGTTTCCTTATCCATGCCTTTGCCTATGTTATTTTCCAATGCCCATAATCATATTATTTATCCAAACTATGTTGGAAAGCCATAGTTTTATATTCTTTCATCACCAGCCTAGTCCATGTAGTTTCTGGCCTGTCCATTATCTCTGCTTGTTGTAAAACTATGATCCATTAAGTTCAAAGCCTAAACCCACTTTATGTGATGAAGCCATTCCTGGACACCTTACCCCTTCTACTATTCATCTAGCTCAACCTCTTGTGTTCATTTCCACACATGTGTACTGAGTGATCACCATATGCTAGACAGAAATGCTGAATACTGGTTTACAAAGACAAGGGTCTATTTTCAAGGGTTTTGAGTCCAGCATAAAAGAGAGAAATTGAAATAGAACATTGTAAGGCCTTAGTAGAGTGATGAACAAAGGGCTAATGGGAGCACTAAGAATGGAGTGACCAGCACCAAAGGTTTTGAAGAAAGTATAGAAGTTCATACCGTGAATGGGGTGGAAGAACATTCTAGGAATAGAGATATACATGCATAAGGCCTAAGGGTGCTTTAAGAATAGAAGGGTGTGTTTGGAGATCACTGTAAAAGATGGCCCTGAGGATTAGATTATAAAGGCTGATAGGGTAGCTAAGGATGAAGGCAGGAGTTCAAGGAGTGCAGGAGGCCTATTGTTACTGTTACATTAAAGGAGGGCCTTGCTGGAGACAGAATGTTAGCAAGTTAAAACCTCAGGCAGGGGCCTGCTTAGGAGGCCACTGAAATGTTCCAGGGCAGGAGATACTGGACTTGTATCAGCTCAGCAGAGCAGAGAGGGAAAAACGGATTCTGGAAGCTGTTTGCTATTAGAATCATATTTGGCAGCCGAGCTCTTACTCTTGTCCTTCTAATTATTTGCAAGCTTATCAGTCTTGGCTGGGAAACTATTTTATGTGACCAAAGGTTGTAGGTAAGTAGGAGAACCATCAAGCTGTCAGCCAGTTTCTGCCATAGAAGTACAGGCTGGGTGGTGGTGGCCAGGGAAACCTGTTTCCTTATTGCAGTGGGGAGGAAACTGAGGCACTAGGGAAAGGGACAGACTTGCTCTGTCACATCTTTGACAGCTGAGCTGGAATTGGGCTGTGGCCAGCTCTCTGTCAAAGGTGTTTTTGATTCTGTTTCTGCCAAGCCTGGCCTGACACATTCCTTCTTCCCCTGCCCCCACCCAGGGGCTTTGCCTAGGAAAATTTGGGAGGGGATAAAACTTAAGAGATCATTGTTACTAGGCTTGAATCTTGTGCTTTTGCACTTGGAAAACAAAGTGATTAAGATGGTTCAGTTTGAGTTTGTGTGTGGTTTGGAAATCTGTTTCTTTTACTGTCATTTATGCCTGTGGCTTGTTTGTAAGAACCAAGCTTCTGATTCCTTGATAACTCCCAGGCTTTTTGCTTGTGACAGTCCCACCCCCACCCCCGGACACTTTCCTTTTCTTTTTTTATTTATATATATATATATTTTTTTTTTTGCTTGCCAGTATAGGACCTTATCCTCCTGTTTTTTTTTCTTCCCTCTTAAACCTGCCCATCACAACCCATCTCACAGAACCCATTAGTATTTCATAGCCTTTATAGCACTTTTTATGTGGCGAATACATTTTACAATCATTTTTTATTATCCAGTTCCCAGCTGCAATCCAGGAGATGTGTCAGCAGGATCAGTCTTGCCTCTGAGTGAGGGCAAGCATTCAGGGGAGAAGAAGCCTTCCCACAGGGTGCCTTGCCTTCAGTGGCAGAGGGAAAATCAGACTTCTGTCTCAAAAGCACCTATCCTGTGTCTTCATTTCTTCTGTAAGTGAGCATGAGAAATGGATGTGAAAATCTCCAGCAAGCGCCATACACAGGCAAGAAACCATTGTTATTTTACATTGTTGGCATTTTCAGGAGGACATATTTGGATATTAAGGGATGCTTCTCCTCAATATTAACCTCCCTTTTCTTGTCTATAAAAATGATTATAGCATAGTACTTGCTTGGGAGATAGTACTTACTTAAGAGACAGAGGGACTGTTCTTTCTAGTTTTCCCAAGTTAGCCCTGGTTTTTGTGTTCTAATTAGTACTATTAGCTGCCTGTGTCTGTGACTTTGGAAGAAAACTGAGAATCATTTTTGAGACTCCAGAATCCCGAGGGTCTGGGCTTTTACCATGCTATCATTTGCTTATGCTGTTTTCTCTACCAGTATCATCACCAATGTTTTTGGTATAGGAACAACAAAGACCTGTGTTTGAGCCACCCACTAGCCCTGTGATCATAAGCAAATTCCAGAATAATCTTGAGTTTCAGTTCTCTTCATATAGAGGTCATATGATACATATGACAGTGTATTTGAGAGAACCAGAGATATGCATCACGCTGCTTTTTAAAAGATAAGGTAGTGCATAATATGGCAATTCCTGATGCCCCACATGGTGCCTATCACACAGGGATGGCACCTTATCTTTCTGGTGGATATCATGGGATCTAGACCCAGACAGGTCCAAATTCATATCCTAACTGTGTTCCCTGGGATGGTCACAGGCACGATTTGGTTTACTGACTTATTAATTCTTAGTAAGACCTCTCATTAATGAGGGCACCACTGTTGAGAAAATGAGGTGTGTGTGTGCACAGGCGTTCTTGGCTGTGCAGAGATTGTCTGTCACCAGTGTGTAGCTGTGCTGTGTCCCTTCTCCCACTGGTACCATCTCACTCTCTTGGATTTTGTTTGTGTTGTCTTTTTCAGTCTGTGGGGTTTGCTTCTACTATAGCAGTGGCTTGTGTCATGGCTTCAAATCCTGTGTAGTTCAAATGGAAAAATGGTTCTGAGGAGTGGTGTTAGGTTTTCTTTAGAAACTTGTGTGGGAAGCTTTCATTGGGCATCTAAGCAAAGGACAGGGCAGGGATATTTTACTGACCTTCAAGAACTATGCTTTGGCCTCCTTTCACCTCCAGTATGGGCAGCTTGTCTATAATAGCCATTGTCAGCATTCCTTAGTTACACAGGCCATCAACCAGCAGCTCAGCCCCACGTTGCAGAGGCTCTAAGACATAGAGGGCCTTCCTTAATAGGAGAACATGGCTGAGCAAATGTACTGTGAGTTTTTTGGCATTTTTAAGAAATCACATTTGCATGTTAAGGGATTCTTTCCTCAATATTAGTCTTTCTTTATCTATAAAAATGACTGTAACAACACTACTTGCTTAAGAAGTAGAGAGACTGTTCTTCCTGGTTTTCCCAGGACATTCCTGGTGTAGTATTGACAGTGTTCCCTTTTATCCTCAGAGTTGTTATGATTTGGAGGATAAAGTATGTGGTCACATTACTTGTAGATGAGTATTGAATAAAGTAGTGTAAGTAATATACTTAAGGCCACGCCTAAGAGAAGGATTCAATACACATATACTGTTTTTGTTAGAGGAGATGTTAGGCACTCAAGAAATGTTTGTTCAGTGAACTGTATTTATAAAGGTAAACTTTGAGTATGTTTGAAAGAGATGCCTAGATTGTAGGCATGTAAAGTTTATTAGATTTGTTAATACATGTTAATAATGTTTAAAATATCAGAAAGTACCACAAGAGTAGTATAAATGATGGATTTCTGAAGTGGGTAAGTCCACTGAAACATGTGCAGAAGCTTGTTGGAAGTTCTGGGCCATGGTTTGGACACTGAAGAACAGGAAGGCTTAGTCGAAGATACACTGGGGCAGCTAAAATTGTTCTGGCTAATAAGAGTTAAGAAATAAGATTGAGTTTCTGTCCATGTGTGTTACTTTAGCTGGATTTTTGAATCTATTGTTTTCCATCAGTGGCCTATGTTGATAAAGATCTCGAACTGTAATAGCCCAGTGGCACTAAATTCTGTGCCAAGAGGTCACAGAGTAATTTTACTCTTCCTGATGAATTTCCACTGAATATAGTACTTGTTTAGTTCACAGGAAGAAAAACAAAACAAAACAAAACAAAATAAAAGAAAGGCACCTGAAGCTTCTGTCTTGTTTAGTATGAATAGTAATCATTTTTAGGAACTGCAGTAGGGAGTTGCCACACGGAGGGTGGGGTGTACCCTGACTCATGGGAAAAGCAAACTGCAGTGACCCAGAGGGTAAGCAGTACCTTTTCTTAAAAAGAAGTGAAAGTTAGGTCAGCTTTTCAGTAGTCTGCTCATTTCTGACCTGGAATTCTCTCTTCTTGGCCACAGCCTATCAGCTTTACCTGAAGAATAGAGTTCCAATAATGACAGCTGGAAAGAACCCTAAAGATATATTTGTTCATCTATTTGACAGAATCCTGTGCTTATTTATATAACATAATGTGCCAAGGATACTTCTAAATGACTGAGTGGAAATCTAATCTAGATTTGGAGCATGCTATCCCTACCTTCAGGAGATCTTTAAATCAGTACAGTTTATATAGTATGTGCTATTAGTATGTGCTATTCTATACCCACCAATGAAAAAGAATTATGTGTCTTTCCATTTTATTTTATTTTTATATTTTTCTGATTTCAAAGAAGAAAGAGGAGGAACAAATAGAAACATCAATAATGAAAGAGAATCATTGATTGGCTACTTCCTGCATGCCCCACAGTTGTGATCCAGCCTGCAACCTGGGCATAAACTCTGACCAGGAATAGAACTGTGACCTCCTGGTCCATAGGTCGATGCTTAACCACTGAGCCATGCTAGCTGGGCTCTCCGTTTTAATCTGTTTCCAATCTCAGATATTTTTCTGCTTTGCTTTTTCCTGCCTCTTTGATCTACCACCAATGAATTTCATGTAATCCCTCCTATGTCTCCTCCTTTGATGCTAAAATTCATAAAACTGCCATTCTCTGGAGCATTTTCTCAGTTCATTGACATTTTGTGTCCTGGCAATGACAGTTTGGCTCAATAAAGTCATAAAAATAAAAGAGGTATATGTGCAAGTATCTGTTGGCTCTAATTGAATGGTGACTGACTAGGAATCTGGGAGAAACTTCACACATGAAAAGATTGTCATTGAGTCTTGAAGGATGAGTGGTAATTTGATGAGCCAGAAGAAGAGAAAGTAGGAAATACCATGGACAGAGACACAGAGAAGAGAAAGTGCATAGTGCTTTGGAAAGTTGGAGTAATGGGGACAACTGTTTAGTAGAGAGGCCTTGGAGATGAGGGTGGGACTTAGACTGATAAAGGCCTTGATTGCTGCATTGAGGAGTTGAGCCTGCACTATGAAAGGAGCATCAAGTAGGGGAGTGGGTGATTGGATCTATGCTATGCTTTAGGAAAATAACTGGTTATAGTATGCTGGATGGATTGAGGGAAGGATATGGGAGATGGTGAGATGTGCTGTAGCTCAGCCAAGAGATAAAGTGAAGCTGAATTAGGGATGAGGAAATGGTTATGGGGGGCATTTCACAGGCAGAATAGAGGTCACCTAGTTTTCTCATTTAAACAAGAGTAACCCTAGAATCTGAGCAGGTGACACATGCAAAGTCCATAGCAAAATTGGACAAAAGGCAGAGAGTGTTAAAAATGGATGATTAGGTACTAAGAATGGTGAACTAAAGTTCATGTGGAATTATGTGGAGCCATTATTTTGGTGCCACTTACAAAGGAGATCGTGTGGCCTAGCTCAGCCTGCATGGACCTGCTCAAGGTGAAATCCATCAATATAGTCATGGCACTTTTTGCCAGTTACCATTTTTATAGTGATCATGTATTTTCCTACACATACAGGTAAATCCTCACGATAGTCCAGTGAATACTGATTGATATTGTCCAAATTTTACTGATCAGGAATGTGAGACTGAGAAAGATTAAGTAACTTGCTCAGGACCTCAACTTGAGTTTTCTATTAGCACAATTTCATATTCCTCTTTTCATGAGTATGAGAAGGTCCCCAAGACAGGCCCTCATTTTTGTTCATATTCATATCCTTAAGATTCACTGTGGATCCTGATGTGTTCTTACATATTTAATAAATGCTAATTTCATATGTTGAAATGAAATGAATGAATTCTATAAGTGAAGTAGTTAATGACATCTTTAGTTTTAACAATATCTTTAGTAATGAGAAATCCTAAATGCACTCCTCTAAACATTAATCAGCTTCTTATCAAAACACCACAGGAAAGAACTTATTTAGAATATATTTACTCAACTTCATGAAACAAATGAACAAGCAAACAAAGAAACACTTTTTTTTTCCTTGAATATTCCTCTCTGATCTCAACCCCTCAAAAGTGCTTGTCTGCTTTTCTGTATGTGTACGATGTTTCCTTCTACTTGATATTGTTACGAAAAAGCTGCTCAGGCTTTACATTGATTTTTACATAACTAAATACTTTTTGAAATTGGTAAATCCATGTTACCCATATGGATTTTAGGATAGTTTTTATTTTTTTAAAATTATTAAATATGACTTCAACATGTTAAAAAATGCAGTAATAAGTATGAGGGAACAAATAACTTTTTCTTTTTCTTAATTATTTCCTAAAGACAATTATTTCTTTGGCACTTCCACTTTCCCAAACAGTGGCAATCATTTTATCCTTTGTGTTATGCAGTTATCTGAATATGTATCTTAATTTCCTCAGGAATGTAGTAGAAAATGCATTATGGTTTGGCGGGTCAGAAAAGTTTAGGTTCAAATCATGGGTCTGCTACTTATTTGTGCTTTATAATTAAAGACATGTAATAACCTTGTATTTGTATATGGTTACTTAACCTCCCAGAATCTTCAATTCATCATGTGTAAAAGGGGTTCATAGCGTCTTCCATGCAGTACTGCTAAAAAAATGTTATTTCTATCCTCTTTGCTCTTTGTCAACCCATCAGATGATAATACAATCACATGTTTTCCTTATATTTTGCCATAGAGCAGTGGTTCTCAACCTTTCTAATGCCGCGACCCTTTAATACAGTTCCTCATGTTGTGGTGACCCCCAACCATAAAATTATTTTTGTTGCTACTTCATAACTGTAATTTTGCAACTGTTATGAATCGTATCTGTGTTTTCCAATGGTCTTAGGCGACCCCTGTGAAAGTGTTGTTCGACCCCCAAAGGGGTCGCTACCCACAGGTTGAGAACCGCTGCCCTAGAGTATGACAAATAGTAAACCTTAAGTCAATGTTTATTATCTGGATAAGTAAGTTTTAAGTTCTTTCAAAGGATAATTGTAGGTTCAAAGATATCAGATATTTCTATTACTTTTCATATCAGTTCCCATACATACTCCAGAAAGACTTCTAATTTGCAGTCATTAGCAATGCATGAGTCTACTTTTTCTCTGTGACTTCACCAGGACTTAACTTTATGACTTGTAATTGTCTTTGTTAAATTAATATGTAAGAAATACTATTTCATTACAGTTTTAATTTACATTCTTTAATTACTGAAAATAATTCCCAAGAAATGGTTTAGGTTTGTTTCCCCTTGTGTGAATTGTCAAGTGGCAGTATTTAAAAATGGTCCCGTCTGGGAAATCTTGCTATGAAAGGACTAAACATGCTTAGTGCTTTGAGTTGCCTAAACTTTATTTATGTATTAATTCATTTGTTTGGTGAATGTGTATTGAGCACTGATACTGTGTGCTAGCTACTATTCTAGGGGCCATATATACCAAAAAGAAAAAAAAATGAATAAAGTCAGTGATCTCCAATTCAACCTTCTCCACATGGGTGGTAGCTGAGACCTGGAAAAGTAAAGTTAATTACCTAGCTCTTTTTGTAGCAGAGCCAACCATTTATTTGAACAGTAACTGTGACTTAAAATATTTGGTATTAGTAGCCTTTTAAACCATGGAAAACATACTGGAAAGTTCTGAACAGTGATGTCTAAACAACATATCCAACCTCTAGCTATATTGAGAAAGCAGAGTCTTGATTTAGAAAATATGACTACCTATTTGTTTGTTTTTTAAGATTTTTTAAAAAAATTGATTTCAGAGAGGAAGGGAGAGGAAGAGAGAGATAAAAACATCAATGATGATGAGAGAGAATCATTGATTGGCTGACTTCTGCACATCCCCTACTGGGGATCGAGCCTGCAACCTAGTAATGTGCCCTTGATCAGAATGGAACCTGGGACCCTTCAGTCTGTAGGCCAATGAGCCAAACCAGCCAGGGCACATAAATAAAAATTACCTGTTTTATTATTATTTTTTAAAATATATTTTTATTGATTTTTTACAGAGCGGAAGGGAGAGAGATAGAAAGTCAGAAACATCAATGAGAGAGAGACATCGATCAGCCGCCTCCTGCACGCCCCACTGTGGAGATGTGCCTGCAAGCAAGGTACACGCCCCCAACTGGAATCGAACCTGGGACCTTTCAGTCCGCAAGCCGATGCTCTATCCACTGAGCCAAACCGGTCTCGGCAATTACCTGTTTTTTTAGTCTCATAGAGAACTCCTTCCTAGACCTCTTTGCCTCTTACATTTACTCATTCTTACTATAAAATAATAACTTATTTTTAAAACAGGACTAGAAAACAAAATAATTCTGATTCATCTGTGAATCTTCTTGGACATATTTTTATTAAATGGGAAGAACAAAAGACATATTTCTCTTATCAAGTAAAATAGTCAATTTAGATTTAATACAGCAGTTATTCTCAGGTAATAAAAAATCAACTAACTTGTCACAACTATGTAGTTTAAAGTCAATTAGGAGCCTCATATTCTTTACTTGCTGGGTAAAATTTAATAGAACTTCAGTTAAGCATTTATTGCTAATTTAATTCAAAATTAAGTTAATCAACACAGTTGGTAACAACCACAGAGTATTTAATTAACATTTAGCAAACTATCTTATTAAGTCTAAATACACTGCAGACAGGTCTTGCTTATTGCTATCGGTTTGCAAGCACCACCGCAAAGAGCCTTTGGTTTTTCTCTTGGCTTTACTGTTCTGATTTGTCATCTTCATTTTCTTCTGGTTGACACTCAACTTGGGTGAAGGAATTGAAGAGGCAGGAGTTAATAGTGTTATGGGAGCTTTTGTCTTTGGGCATAGCTGAGACATTCTGGTGCCATTGCATTGTATTTCATTTTTCAAGAATTATTGAGCACATTTTTTTGTGTAAGACATTCTTTTAAACACTTAGGAATATATAGAGGAGGTCATGCTGACAAATTTATCATTATTCTCTCATCTGAAGATATGAAATGATTGAATTAATTCATTCATTTAATACATTTATTGGCCTACAGTTTGTAAGGTATTTTGCTGAGTGCCAGGAATATCATCATGATTTGGACAAAGTATGAAAAGACAAGTATGAGAAGTGTGGTAGTATGAGAGGTATAGTAATAGCAATATTGGATAAGGTGCAACTGTAGGAGCACTAAAGTTCCTTAAATGCTGTGATTCTTAAGATAGTGTTTTCCAAAATGTTAGAAATGTTCTATGGCAAAAAGGTCCTATAGCCAAGTAAGTTTGGAAAAATTAAAGTTAAACAAAATTAAATGGGCTTTAAAAAAAATCTTTATTATTGAGATTATTACAGATATCCCTCTTTTTTTTCTCATTGCCCCTCACTACCCAATCTCATTCTACCCCATGTTTTTGTTACCCTACTGTCTGTGTCCATCGGTAATGCATATATACATATAAAAACTTTGTTTAATCTCTTCCTACACCCCCAACTCCCTTTCCCTCTGACAATCATCAGTCTCTTCTATTTCTGTGCCTCTGATTCTATTTTATTCACCAGTTTATTCTGTTCATTAGATTTCTTATTTATTTTGATTTTTAGATTCAATTGCTGATAGGTATGTATTTGTTGCCATTTTGTTGTTCATATTCTTTATCTCTTTTTCTTTTTCTTCCACTTCTTAATGGATACTCTTCAACATTTCATATAATGCTGGTTTGGTGGTGATGCACTCCTTTAGCTTTTTCTTGTCTGTGAAGCTCTTTATCTGATTTTCAATTTTAAATTATAGCTTTGCTGGGTAGAGTAATCTTGGTTGTAGGTCCTTGCTATTCATCACTTTGAATATTTCTTGCCACTCCCTTCTGTTCTGCACACTTTCCATTGAGAAATCAGCTGACAGTCCTATGGACATTCCCGACATTCCCTTGTAGTTAACTAACTGCTTTTCTCTTGCTGTTTTTAAGATTCTCTCTTTGTCTTTAGCCCTGGGCATTTTAATTATGATGTGTCTTCCTGTGGTCTAGATTGGGTTCCTCTTGTTTGGGACTCTTTATGCTTCCTGGACTTGTAAGTCAATTTCTTTCACCAGGTAGGGGAAGTTTTTTGTCATTATTTCTTCAAATAAGTTTTCAATAACTTGTTCTCTCTCTTCTTCTTCAACCCTCCACTCCCCACCGATAATTCAAATGTTGGTACACTTTAAGTTGCCCCAGAGGCTCCTTATACTATCTTCATATTTTTGGATTCTCTTTTTTTCTTCTTCTTCTGGTTGGGTGTTTTTTGCTTCCTCATATTTGAAATTGTTGATTTGATTCTCAGAATTGTCTACTCTACCATTGAATCCCTGTGTATTATTCTTTATTTCAGTCAGTGTATTCTTAATTTCTGACTCGTTCTTCTTCTTCTTCTTCTTCCTCTTCTCCTTCTTCTTCTTCTTCTTCTTCTTCTTCTTCTTCTTCTTCTTCTTCTTCTTCTTCTTCTCCTTCTTCTTTTCTTTGAGATGTCTAGAATATTTTTGAGTAACTTTATAACCATGGTTTTGAACTCTATATGAAGTAGTTTGCTTTCTTCCATTAAAAAAAAAATTGTAATATGTTTCTTTGTCTCCACATTTTGTCTGCTTCCCTGTGTTTGTTTCTATGTATTGAGTAGAGGTGCTATGTCTCCTTGAATTGGTAGGGTGAAGGTTGGTAGAGTGCAGTAAATATATTATAGGGCCCAGTGGCTCAGCCTCTCCACTCACCTGAGTTGAGATCTCTAGATACACCCTATTGTAGGCTGTGAGCACAGTCTTGTTGTAGTTGAGAATTGATTGCTGTTGGGTGTCGCTGGGAGGAATTGACCTCCAGGCCAATTGGCTGTGAAGACCAGCCTGTGACTACTGTGGGAGAGCTGCTGTGCAGGAGACACCTATGGACAGGACTTGCTTCAGTAGGGCTTTGGTGTTCACTGAGTCTGGCCCTTGAGCATCACTTATGGATGTATAGAGTTGTAATATGGTAATGTTTGACATTGACCACTGGATGCACTGGCTCTTAGGTATCCAGGGAGGTGCAAAGTCAGTCACTGCCTGGGGCCACCCAGCAGGAGCTACAGAGAGATCTGCAGATTCCTCCTCTTTGTATTGGGTTTGGTAGTGCCCAGATGAGGCCCAGCTGTGCACCAAGGCAGGCTGGTGTTGGTGCCAGATCTTGGGCCTTTTATTGATAGGTTTAGGGCTCTCTGACTCAGCTGGAGCTTGTTTGCAAAAGCTGCTGCACACAGCTTGGGTGGGGTTTGTAAAGTGGATGAGGCCCTAAAGTGTCACTGGATGAGGCAAGGTCTTAGAGAATCACCAGGGCGGAGCAAACAGAAATGGCTGCCAGTCAGCCCTGCAACCCAGAGATTCCAGCATAGGAACAATGATCCCTGCAAGCATCTCCATCTGGGAGAAAGCTGCCCCTGAGTCCCTTTCCTGATGCCAGACAATCCACTTCCTCCCTGTATGTGTCTGTGTCCCCCAAAGCTTTGCTCTGGTGTTGGAGCTCAGAGGGAGCAAGGAATTGTTCATGTGCTGGACTTTTAAGAGGAACAGATGGGTCTCCAGCAGCTTGTGTCATCGATCCCCAATCTACATTGTTTTTTACATCCCATAGTTCTTACTGCCTGTAGGCATTTCTTTTACCAGCTCTGGGACTCTGGGCTGGGGGTCTTGTGTGGGGCTGGGACCCCTTGCTCCTCCAGGTAGCCTCTGCAGAGACGATCTCCCTCCTGATTAAAAAAGTGGCACACACGGATGCCAGACCAGCCCATTTTGTACCTCTGCACCTCCTACCGGTCTCAGGGTGCTTTCTTTTTTACTTCTCTTGTTGTAGGACTTCCATTCACCCAGCTTTCCAGTGGTTCTGGATGATGGTTGTTCTGTATTTTAGTTGTAATTTTGATGTGGCTGTGGGAGGTGTTGAGTACAGCTATTTACCTACGCTGCCATCTTCAAATCTTAAATGGGTGTTTTTAATATTGGACTTTTCTGAACCTTTAGTAAACTAATGCACATTGTGACCTTCTAAGAGGTTTATTTCTCAAAGTCATTTGATCATAGACTTTCCCTCCCCCTCCCAGGACATTTGTTTGGCTTACTGCTCCCATGTACTTTGGGTGAACTATGGGTCCTGTCTACCAGCATCTCAGCCTCAGAGGGGTACTCAGGCATGCACCTTAGTGACTATTTCAGGATTGGAAGTTCTAATTGGTATGAAAGGTGTGCAGATGAAATGAATGATTTCAGACATAAAAATTTCTGCCTGGCATTGAGTGTGTGGAATCAGAGCAGGCTTTACTCATGGAAGAGAGCTGGGCTTGTGTGTCAGAGAGTTTGTATGAGAGAGGCCTGGAGTCACTGGGAATAAAACCAAGATATTTTGACATGACTGATTGGGTTGAAATACCCTAACACATGGATACAACTTACACCAATTTTCTCTTTTAGCCTAAATCTGGACAGATAAGAAGTGGCAGGCTTTTTGGTGCAGAACTCTGCTTTAGGCCTTGTTCCAACTGAGTGACTGCCCATCTGCTGATGCACTCACTTCTGTAAGGCATTCTGACTAGTCTGGGGCAGAACCTCTGCCTTGTGAATAACAATCTCTTTTTGGAGTGGGTCTTGGCGAACAGCTTGATTCTAGCAGGTCTAGTTTCCATTTACTTCATAGCACACATTTTCTGCACCTTTCCTCCCTCCTTCCCTGTTTTCACATTTTCTAATAAATCATTCTCATCCACCTGTATCAACCTTTTCATGTAAGGCAGAATACCTTTTTGTAGTCTTCCTGAAAAGTCATTTACTTTACTTAAAATAATGTTACTAACTTTCTCCTCTTAAGCAATAATCAACAGTGGAACATACTAGGTGAAATAAAGGATAATCTATACATCTGGTCTACCATACCATAGAAATTGTGTCCCCAGGCTGTGTTCTTTCAATATCCACCTTGTTATCCATATCTGTGCAGAAGAGAGCATGGACAAGGAATGGGGAGATCTGGGTTTACTTTCAGGACACAAGTTTTTCCCCTATCTGAGTTGGTCTGTTTATGAAATATTAGGTGTAGGCTATGTACTTTCAGGGACCTTTCAATTAAAAATGTTGAGTGTTAACATTTGCTAAGTCAACATAAGCTGAATTCAATTAGGATTGTTTGATCAGCCACATATCTTTGAGCCTGGCAATAAGAGGAAGTGTGCAGTGAGCAAAACACCATGTCCATGAATAGTGGACATTTGATGAAAATTGGTTCTTCTGTACCTAGCCTCCTTTTGGACTTTTTAGTCATATCTCCATTTCCTCTGCCACTCAAGCTTATCACTTTGCTTACACTCTTCCTGCCATAAATTTTCTTTCTGCATTCCCCAGCCAATAGCTCCCTCTTCCTATTTTTTAAAGATTCCTTTTCCCTTCTGGTCCTGCTTATGGAGGATGTGTACTCCGGAGCCATCTGAAGACAAATGGCTAGAATGTTGGTGCAGAACAAGAAGTGTACATGCTGGTTAGGCTGCACATCTTTTCAGGAGACTGTTTGTTCTTCAGAACTGTTTCTTTATTGAATAAATATTGTTAAATGAATGAGGCCAAGTCTTGCCCTTAAGGATCACATATTGGAAATGAGAAGCTTTCTGACTTGTCTTTGACATGGTGAGAACTGCAGTCAGTGAGAAACATTATACATCAGAGAGAAGTATTTTGCTAGATTCTCTGCATGGATTCTTTTTAAAAAAATATATTTTGTTGATTTTTTACAGAGAGGAAGGGAGAGGGATAGAGAGTTAGAAACATCGATGAGAGAAATATTGATCAGCTGCCTCCTGCAAACCTCTTCCTGGGCATGTGCCAGCAACCAAAGTACGTGCACTTGACCAGAATCAAATCTGGGACCTTTCAATCCACAGGCCAATGTTCTATCCACTGAACCAAACCGGTTTCGGCTCTGTAAGGGTTCTTGAGCACCTGGGAACACTAATCACTGGAAAACTTAAGCTTATTTTGAAGACCATGAAAAGGCAGCCCTAGTGCTTCTTTTCATCATATACTTGGATAGGCGAATCAGGGATGAAGATATCAGCAGCCATCCAGGCTAGAGGGCAGATCAGAGGGAAAAATGTGGCTGATGGTACAACTGTTCAAGAGCAGAGTAATGTGCAGAGAGCACAAGACACAGCCCAGCCCAGAGATACTGTCCACATGCAGAGGGGCCATTGGTATTGGCAGTGAGGTTTGGTTCTACTCCAGTAAAGATTTTCGAAAGTTAGAAATTTACCTTGAGAGTCTTTTTGTTTCTTTTTCTTTGTATTAAACATAATGCCTTTCAGCCTTTGTGATTAATCCTTTGGATTTCCCCAGTTACATATACCTGCCTGAAAAATCCAGAAACATTTTTAAAGCTTTGATCTAAATGTGTAGTTCTTAAGAATCTGGACTTTGGAGCTAGATTGCATCCTGGATTTACCATTTAATACCTCAGCTTGGAACTCGATCTCTTTAGGCCCCTATTGCCTTCTCCATAAAATGGGAATAAGAAAATTACCTATCTCCTTGTTATGATGATTAGATGACTTAATACATAGCTAGCCCTTAGAACCAAACCTGCTCTTAACAAGCCCTATTAAATATTAGCTGCTGTTATTATGTGCTCTCCTCACAGAGTCAGAACATTGTAAAAAGATCCTGGAGAAGGGCATGCTGTTTTGGTCATCTTTTTGAAGAAACTTTTAATTTTGGAATAATTTTAGAATTACAGAAAAGTTGTAAAGATTGTACATAGAACCTCTCACCTAGTTTCCCTCATTTTTGACATCTTATATTACTATGGTTCATTTGTAAAAACTGAGAAACTGACATTGGTACATTCCTGTCATTTAAACTCTAGACTCTATTTGGGTTTCATCAGTTTTTCCATTAACATTCTCTTTCTTTTCCAGGACCCAGTCCAGGGTTCCACATTGGTTCCTCTGACTGATTGCTTCTAGTCAGCCTTAAAACTTTCACCCTCTTCCCTTCCACCCCAGATCCCTACCCCAAAGCTGGCTTGTTTCTCCTTTATTGTGACTCTGTAATACTCTCCATTTTCCTAGCACTTACCACATTGTAATTCTTCAGTCTGTCTCCCTCACAAGAATAGGAGCTCTTTGAATTCAAGGGCCATGCATGCCTTGTTCTCATTGTTTCCTTATCCCCCAGCACAGCCCCTGGTACAGGATAGGTGCTCTGTAAATATTTATTGAATGATAATAACATTTAGTTATTATATTTCCATGGCTTTGAAACTCTCATTTTTGTAATAGCTGGGGAAGGATTATTTATAGAGAAGCCTGTTACAATCTAGAATGTAGAATGAGTAAGCTCAAATGGCTGTGGATGAAGTGGAACAGGACAGGACCCACTTTTCTTGCATTCCTCTGCTTTTTCTTTTCTTTTTCTTTTTTGGAAGGGGCTCTGGCAAAGCAGGGCTTAAAAATCACAATCCAGCCTCTTTGTTTTCTGAGGAGGAGACTGAGGCCCTCAAATGGGGAGTGACAATGCTGGGTGAAGCTGGAAGCCAAGAGAAGGTTAAAAAAAAAAAAAGAATAGAATGGGCTCAACCAGTGTGGCTCAGTGTTTGAGCATTGACCTATGAACCAAGAGATTATGGTTTATGGCTCAATTCCTGGTCAGGCAAATGCTTGGTTGCAGGCTCAATCCCCAGTAGGGGGCGTGAAGGAAGTAGCTGATAAATGATTCTCTGTCATTAATGTTTCTGTCTCTTTTTCTTTCTCCCTTCATCTCTGAAATCAATTATATATATATACACACACACACACACACACACACACATATATTTATAAATATATATATATATATATATATATATATATATATATATATATATATATATATATATATATTTAGGCTAAGTGACCGACCATACATCTCTCCTATGGACTGGCCAGTGCATATGACTTGCACTGGCAATTTAAAAATAAACAATGACTTGAGCATTGATGATTCCATTGATTCAATGGATGATGCCAAAATGGAAAAATTTCCCATCGAATTTCTTAATACTATTACTCCTTCAGGAATGCCATGTCATAAATTAAAATTGAAAGTAGTTGCAATCATGCTACTGATAAATTTTAATAGTAAATGGGGTCTTTGTAATGGTACTAATCTATTCAAAACTGAAGTATTAATAGGATCTGTGGAAGTACAGGTTGTTCTGATTCCAAGAATTGAATTTTCCCATCTGACACTGGCCTCCCCTTTAAATTAATTTGAAGACAGATTCCTGTGATGCTGGAATTTGTGGTGACTTCATAAATCACAAGGACAAACGGTAGGCAGAATAGGAATATTCCTACCTGAACCCATTTTTGGATATGGTTGGTTATATGTTGCTTTTTTTGGGGTTCAAAGAGAAGTTGTAAATACTTCATTACAAGGGAAATTAGTGTTTTTACTATTAATGTGGTATACAGGGAGATATTAGAATAAGTTTAATCAATTTATTAGTCATTGTTTTTATCAATGTTGTTTTTGTGTCATATTAGAAGCCCAGTGCTCGAAATTGTGTGGCCCTGCCCAGCTGCTCACAGTTCCGCCCTTCCACGCAAGTCTTTGGTCATTATGGCATCAGGGCCACAGGCCTTTTATAATACAGAGATTTATTGTTTTATCATGTATTATCATGTATTTGTTATTTTATCATGTTGTTATTGTTTGTTTATTAATCAGTTACATATCATCTTTAT
>JAAGEH010002494.1:0-17228 GCA_011751065.1 Lasiurus cinereus | reverse complement strand
AGAGAGAGAGAGAGAGAGAGAGAGAGAGAGAGAGAGAGAGAGAGAGAAAGGAAGGAAGGAAGGAAGGAAGGAAGGAAGGAAGGAAGGAAGGAAGGAAGTCATATCCTATATATCCTATGAAAGAGACTCTTGAAAATGCCTAAAGAAAGTTGTCATTTTTTCATGGTGAAGAGACTGGAGTCCATGTTGATGAAAATGCCTTGGTGGCTGTGGTGGCAATCAGTGGCAGCAGTAGTGGGGTGATGGGGGTGGTGCCTTCCCCTGATCATCCCGGTCACCTACCACAGATAGTTAGTAGGACATCCCCTGAGGGCACCTGGACTGTGAGAGGAGGCAGGCTGGGTTGAGGGACCCCTCTCCCAGTGCACAAATTTCATGCATTGGGCCTCTAGTTAAAATATAAAATCTATTTAAAAAAAAAACTGTATAAAATGAGAAAATGAGAAGAAAAACTTTTATCATATATATGGTGTAGAGTAATTATAAATTATTGAAGAAATGAAAGAGGAAAAAAAATCAATACTTCTTGAAGAACTAGTCATTGATTCATTCTAGCCCAAACCAGCCCCTTCCCCCAGGCCTTCACTACTCTATCATCTGTGTCCATGGGTTATGATTATATGCATATAAGTTATTTGCTTAATCTCTTCTCATCCACCAACTCATCCTTGCCTTTCCTCTGAGCTCCAACAGTCTGTTCAATGCTTCTATGTCTCTGGATTTATTTGATTTATCAGTTTATTTTTTCATTAGATTTCACATATGATTGAGATCAAGTGATACCTGTCTTTCTCTGACTAGCTTATTTCACTTAGCATAATATTCTCTTGGTTCCTCCAGGCTGTCTCAAAAGGTAAGAGTTCCTTCTTTTTTTATAGCTGTATAGTTACTAAGGCATAAATGTACTACAGCTTTTTAATCCACTCATCTACTTATGGGCACTTGGGATGTTTCTAGGTCTTAGCTATTGTAAATTGTGCTGCTATGAATGTAGACGTTCGCATATACTTTCTGATTGGTATATATTTCTAGAAGTGGGATCACTAGGTGAGATGGCAGTTCCATATTTAATTTTTTGAGTCAACTTTATACTGTTTTCCACAGTGGATGTACCAGTCTGCATTCCCACCAGCAGTATACTAGAGTTCCTTTTTCCCCACATCCTTGCCAAAACGTGTTATTTATTGATTTGTTGATGGTAGTTATTCTCACAGATGAGGTGATACATCATTGTCATTTTAATTTGCATCTCTCTGAAGATTAGTGACTTTGAGCATTTTTTAAAATCTATATATCCACTTTGTAGAAGTGTCTATTTGGGTCCTATTGATTTTTAGAGAAAAAGGAAGAAAGGGAGAGACACAGATAGATGATAGAGAAATTATAGATAGATGATAGATAGAGGATAGAGGAAGGGATAGAGACAGAGAGAGAGAGGAGAGATAAACTGTTTGATATGTATGCTATTTTGTTGTATTAACCACAAGTTTCAAAACTCAATATGTCAAATTTTCTGAAGGTGTTAACATCATAGATATTTTTAAACTTAAAAATTTTGAATTTTGTGCAAGAAAAGAGCATTTTCATGAAATTTTGATCCATTATTTTGAAATAAAGTGCTGCTAAATATTTCAGGAAGCTTATGGTGAACATGTTCTGTCTCAAGATACTTGTGAATGCTGGTTTAAATGCTTTAAAAGTGATGATTTGATGTGAAAGACAAAGAACTTCCAGATCAATCGAAAAAGTTTTAAGACAAACAATTACAAGCATTATTGGATGAAGATAAATTTCAAACTCAAAAACAACTTGCAGAAAGAATAAACGTTGCTCAGCAAACAATTTCCAATTGTTTACAAGAAAGGGGCAAGATTTTAAAGGAAGGAAAATGGGTGCCACATCAACTGAACAAAAGACTATGGAAAACTGAAAAGGCATCAGTAAAATGTTAATTCAAGGGCATAAAAGAATGTCTTTATTGCATCTAATTCTGACTGGTGATGAAAAGTGGATTAATTTTGAGAATCTCAAATGCACAAAAATCATGATCCAGGTCAACCATCAACATCAACTGCAAGGCCAAATCTCTTCAGAAAGAAGACAATGCTCTGTGTTTGGTGGGATCAGGAAGGTGTGGTGTATTATGAGCTTCTAAAACCAGGTGAAACCATTAATACTGATTTCTACTGACAACAAATAATTAATTTGAATCACACTTTGATCGTGAAATGACCAGAATGTGCCAGAAGACAAGGCAAAGTAATTTTGCTTCATGATGATACACCATCACACACTTCAAAAGCAGTTAAAGACACATTAAAAAATCTTGCCTGGGAAGTATTAACCCACTCACTATATTCACCAGACCTTGTTCCTTTAGATCACCACTTGTTCTGATCGATGGCACACACATTTTCTGAGCAGCACTTCAAAACGTACGAAGAAGGGAAAATTGGGTCCCTGAAGAATTTGTCTCAAAACAAAAAAAGTCCTATTGGGATGGTATCCACAAATTACCTGAAAGATGGGAAAAGATGTAGCTAGCAATGGACATTATTTTGAATAAAGCACTTGTGATGTTTCTCTTGAAATTATTGTGTTTTCTTTGATTACAAAATTCGCATTATTAACTGATACACCTAGTAATAAAAAGATAATAAGCAAATTGATCCTAACATTGGAATGATGGGGAATGAATGGCCACTATGACACACACTGACCACCAGGGGGCAGACACTCAATGTGGGAGCTGCTTCCTGGTAGTGCACTTCCACAAAGGAGCACCATTAGCTAAAAGCCGGCTCATGGCTGGCCAGTGCAACAGTGGCAGCCGGAGTATTTCCTGCCTCTGTGGTAGTTCTTAGGATGTCCGACTAACAGCTTAGGCCTTCACCCTGCAGGGAGCAGACCTAAGCTGTTATTCAGCCATGCCCTGAGGGCTCCCGGGCTGCCAGCGGGATATCTGACTGCCAGCTCAGGTCCAATCCCCCAGAGAGCAGGCCTAAGTCAACAGGTGGACATCCTCTAAGGGGTCCTCGACAGAGAGAAGGTGCAGATCCCAAGTGCACAGATTTTTTTGCACCAGGCCTCTAGTTAATTAATAAAAAGCTTATTTCTCAGTATGTAAAACTAGAAGTTCATATGAATTATTGGGTGTATTTAAAAATATTAAAAATACAAAATGTGATGTTTATGGCCTTAAATTATCATAAGTCTTTATGTTATCTAACTAATATTGAATCTAATAATTTTTATTTAGAGACATACAAATAACCATAATTATCTGTAAGACATGAAAGCATTTTAATTTAGTTATACACTTAGTGGCCAGATTATTATGATCACCTGATGTTTGTAGACAAATTAGCCAAACACTGCATCATATGGAATATGGAAGCCAAAGGCCTGTTCGAACACCTTTGCTGTCTGCAGCTACCAAGATAAAATGTCTCCAATTCACACAGGAACACAAGGATTGGACAGTTGAACATTGGAAAAAACTCATGTGGTCTGATGAATCACGTTTACAGTTGCATTATGCAAATGGTAGAGTGAGAATTTTGCAGAAACAGAGTGAAAGCATGCACCCCACATGCATGAGTACAACTCTTCAAGCAGGTGGGGCAGTG
Source organism: Lasiurus cinereus (assembly GCA_011751065.1). Classification (NCBI taxonomy): domain Eukaryota; kingdom Metazoa; phylum Chordata; class Mammalia; order Chiroptera; family Vespertilionidae; genus Lasiurus; species Lasiurus cinereus. The sequence goes on along the minus strand of JAAGEH010002494.1, from coordinate 13,599 downwards.
TTAGGGTTTTGGGCATGTTTTCCTGGCATGATTTGGGTCCTTTAATTTTTGTGGAACAATTTCTGAATAGCATAACATACCTAAGTATCATTGCTGATCAAGTTCATCCTATCATGTTGATGGTGTATCCCAATGGAGATGGCTTCTTCCAATAAGACAGTGCTCCATGCTACAGTGCTCATATTGTGCAGGAGTGGTTTCAAGAACATGAGGAGACTTTCCCTTGCTTAGGTGACCCCCAAAATTACCAGATCTAAATCCAATTGATCATTTGTGAAAAAATGTTAAAAGAGCCATCAGGCAGCTGGTTTTACAACCATAAAATCTCATAGAACTGGGCAATGCTATTCATCAGACATGATATCAGATTCCTCACATCACCTTTCAACATCTTATGGAATCAATGCCAAGAAGAATCACCACAGTACTGAAGGCAAAAGGTAGCCCAATGAAGTACTGATGGGATGGTTTTAATTATCTGTAAACACTAAAGTAAACCAAATACTATATCATGATAGCATTCACATTGCATGAAGACCCATGTGGGAAAAATGTACAATGAGGATGATGAACCCATATTCCATAACATCTTTTTCCTTTTTCTTTCATCCTTCCTCCTCCCCACCACCTATGTAGGGGAAATTCAAGGTTTATGTCCAACTCATCTAGCTAATTTTTTTTTTATTTGAAACTAAAATGATAGGAATTAATTGTATAAATAACTTCAAAATGAAGCATATTTAATATACAAAATATTTGTGTTTGTTTGCATTTGGTACTTAGATTTTCCATAGGTAGGCAAATAAATGATAGATGTGTTTCTTAATTGAGTGTGTACTCTTTTTTTGATCCTTTCTATTATCAAAGTCTGTAATCTGAAACAGTGCTATCAGTCCTCCTACACTAAGCAGTCTTTCACAGACTTCCTCTCCAGAAATATATCTGCTCTGAATATATAACAAATATGTGGATCTAATGTTGAGTTACAATAGGTAAGTCCTACCTCCCAGAAATCCTGACAACACATCTGAGAGTTTCTTTACATTTTTTTTTAATTTTGCTCCTCAAATCCAAAGGATTCTGATACAAATTTTGGCTTTGGGAACTCAAGCAAATGTTAGCCAGCCAGAGTTGGTATTTCCTGCACCATTGCAGAATCAGTGAAACTAGTTTAACTGGCTGTTAAGATATAGCATTACATAGATTTCTTTGTTTTCATGCCACAGAAACCTGCTTTTGTTATCTACTAGTTAATCAGAAATAACTGTAACTGTATATTTTAACATAACAACAATTAACTGCAAATTTGTATGGCTATAGTATTGGTATGTAACACACACAATATAATGGTATTTCCTTATAATCTTATTTCTTTCTGTAAAATGAGTAATAATCTCTCATTCCTGATTTTAATACTTTGAAGCTTCTCTTTTTCTCCTGGCTAGTCCAGGTAAAGATTTGTCAATGTTTAAAAATCTTTTCAAATAACCAACTATAGATATAGGTAGATAGATACTTAGATAGACAGATATGGATATATAGAATGACATAAATTAATGAAATTTTACTACAAATACATCATCCTTCTCTCTCTCTCTCTCTCTCTCTCTCTCTCTCTCTCTAAAGGCCTGGTGCACAAAGTTTTGTGAACTTTGTGTGTGTGTGTGTGGCAAGGGTTGGGTGGGGGGAGGGGTCCCTAAGCCTGGCCTGTGCCCTCTCACAGTCTCATAGTTCTGGACCCCTTGGGGGGATGTCCTGCTGCAGTCTGGGACTCCTCACTCTTTACCACCTACCTGTTCACTGTTCCTTAGAGAGCCCACTGACCACTAGGGGAAAGCTCTTGCATTGAGTGCACATCACAGTGACCAGTCATCCTACTGTTTGGTCAATTTGCATATTGGGCTTTTATTATATAGGATATATATGTCTATATATATAAAAGCCTAAGACAATGATCGGCAAACTGTGATGCATGAGCCACATGCGGCTCTTTGGCCCCTTGAGTGTGGCTCTTCCACAAAATACCATGGCCTGAGCAAGTCTATTTTGAAGAGGTGGCATTAGAAGAAGTTTAAGTTTAAATAATTTGGCTCTCAAAAGAAATTTCAATCGTTGTACTGTTGATATTTGTCTCTGTTGACTAATGAGTTTGCCAACCACTAGCCTAAGCAATGATCTGACTGGCTGGTAGCTATGATACGCAATGACCTTCAGGGGGTAGATGCTCAATGCAGGAGCTGCAGAGCCGTGGTGACTTGGCAGATGTGGTTCTCAGGTGACACACCTGGAATCAGAGAGCTGGGAGCCCAATTCAGAGGTGTGTCACCTGAGAACCATCTTCACCCAATCTAGGACTTTCTCAGGGGATGTCAGAGAGCCAATTTTGGCCTGATCCCCACTGATGCACAAATCTATGCAACGGGCCTGTACTATATACATAACAAATTGGAACTTTGGAAACATTCACAGTCCAGTGGAAGTATGAAAAGTAAGGCACTCAGGGAATTTATGAACCTGGATAATACTTGATATTGGGCACTTTGGACAAGGGATGCATTGCATTATTTCCTAAACTTGGGCTGAATCCATCATTGATACTAAAAGAAGTATTAGTGACTGAATGATGCTCTGTGAAAAGCATCATTCCTTAATACTTTTGAAAGCTAGATGAAACATTAACAGCAGCATCATATTGTCAAGACACTTAATTTATGCATTAAGACTTAATTAAAAAAGACCCATATTGATTAGTATAAACTTTTACTTGACAAGGCCTGAGTTCCTATATCACAAATCTCCTAAACAAAGTTAACAGAATGAAGCTATCAACTTTTCTAAAACTCATCATACTAATTTAACTTTTCCCTAGCAGACTCCCACCTGAAGCTTCCTATAGGAAAGAAAATGTTCTCTATCAAGGACAATAACTGGAGGATTTGAACATTTATCATCCAATAATATGAAGTACTTTAATAATATACTTAGTAATAGTATTTAAAATTAGAGACCTGATGCAAGAAATTTATGCATGGAGAAGGGGTTCCCTCACCTAGCCAACATCATCTTGAATTGGGCACCCTTTGGAGAGAGTGCAGGCTGGGCTGAGGGAATACTCCTAACTGCCTCTGCCTGCCTACCTGATCACCCCTAATTGCCCTCCCCTTCTGGCCTGGTTGCCCCAAACTGTCCATCTCTGCTGGCCAATTTGGTTATAATTGGTTGGTTTCTATGCCAGTCAGCATCAAAAGCTCCACGTCCTAGGCAGTCATTGGCTCCCACAGCACCCAGATTTAGTTCTGACTGGTCGGTTTCTATGCCAGTCAGCATCAGAAGCTCCACCTCCTAGGCAGCTATTGGTTCATCACAGCACCCACATTTGGTTATGATTGATAGGTTTCTATGCCACTCAGCATCAAAAGCTCCACCTCCTAGGCAGCCATTGGTTCATCACAGCACCCACATTTGGTTCTGAATAGTTGATTCCGATGCTAGTCTTCGTCTCTGGGCCTATCAACAGGGCCTGATCAGAAAGGCAGGGCTGGTAAGCAGCTCAGTGGAGCCCTGGAGAGAAATTGAAGGTGCAGCTGCTATCCAGACTGGGAGAGAAAGAAAGAGGCAAGTGCTGATCAAAAGCTGCATCAGAGGCAATGGATCAGTTCCTGCTCTCTTCAGGCCTCTCTCTGGTCCTGAGTCACAGCCTCCTCAGCAGTCAGTGCTGGGGCACCTCACCTGCAGGGGTTGCCATGGCCACCCAGGCTGACTGCAGGACTGACTTCTGGTTGGTTGACCCTTGGTCCTTACAACCAAGGGTTTTTAGATATTACAATTATATTGAAAACACTTTACTCATGTTATTCATTTATACATCTAATACAATTCACATTTTGAAAATACAGCTTGTTAATATTAATCTATATAAACAACAATTTCATATTGTTCTACTTATTTATGATAACAAGTAATTCTTTCCAGTAGGTCTTCATCAACTTCAGTGGCCAAAAAGCAAATCCTCTAAGTTCTAATTTGAAAAATCAGGCTTTAGGCACTGGAAAAAAACTGAGGGAACATATGAGTATATAAGTTAATAATAAAGGACATTAACGAACACATTATTTTCTTTTTATTCATCAAGGAACCTAAAAATACTTACTAGAATAACTTCATACTTTTTCCCTCTAATTTAAGTAACTCCTCTTAACTTTCTTAAATATTTTTAAGCTTTAAACCATGTTATGTCTTTTTTATTTATTTGGCTTACTTTTTTCTTAAATTGTGGGAGTTCAAAGATTAACTAATCTAAGATCTCAAATGAATTTTATTAATACTAAGTTCAATAAGAGATTACTGAATCATTAAAAAGATTAATTTTGTTTTCTATGTTCAAATAAATTATTTTTGGTGTCAAATTATTTTACCCGGTAAAATAATCCTATCACCTTTAAAGAGCTAATTTTAACTGGATAAGTGAAATATTTAAATACATCAGATAAAGTCAATTAAGATTTGTTTGATTTATTTTAATAGAATAATTTTTATTTAATTATCATAAAATAATTCTGTTTGAATTAGGTAAATATTTCAAACCTAAGAATATTTAAAAATGTACTTAAAGCTGAATTAAGACATCTAATTCTAAAACTTGCAAAATATTTTAGGTATTTCTATTCTCTCTCACCCACATCAGAAAGTATCATTAAAGATGAAAAATACTGTATCTCTACCAAAAAGTACAGAGGTGATTAATTTGCTTCCCCATCTATTATTAACATAGTGGCAACTCATAATATGTATCTGTTTAAAAAAATCTTGCTGTTAAATCAAACACTGCACACTCACTAGGGTGATTAGCATGCATTAAATAAGACTCCTTATTTTGTAATGAATATATGCATGTCTAAATTACTTTTTCTAGCTATACCACACTTTAGAATCTATACCACACTTATAACCATCTAAAAAAAGACTGTTTTCACTATTTATGTATTTAATTCTCCTTATTTCTTAGACAGAATTTAACTGGTAGGTTCAGAAGAAAACAAACAAACAAAACAAACAAACAAAACCAACAGTTTTCTTTTTGGCTCAGTTTCCCTTGTTCTTAGTTATGGCCAAATCCTTTGCTAGTGGATTATGAAGAGCAGTGACATATGCCTCTTCCAGGCCAATTTTAACAAAACTTGTCTCACACTCAACTCTCTCTTTGTAGTTCCCACTTCTTGCTAAATTGAGGGTGACTCTCAGGAAACTCTTGGCAGCCAACTATAAAAGAAGCCTACTCTCTGTCTCCTGAGTCATTGTATTCCTGAAGGACTCTTACCAATCAATCAGAACAGTGAAAAATAAATAAACATTTTGTGTTGACTGTTATTTTGGGGTTGTCTATTGTAAGAACCATAACTAATACAAATTCTAATTTATCATCACATTAATTGTATCTGTGTTTCTTTGGAATTTTTGTGGTTTCAGTGGACCTTATTTTATTAACCATTTAATATAAAAATAATGTTTATGTAATAATCTTATCTAAATTTTGGAGGCCCAGTGTATAAATGCATGCATGAGTGGGGTCTGGTTGGCCCACCAAGATGGGGGCCCATATGGCCGGCTGCGGGGAGGGTCGAGGGAGGTTAGCTAGCCAACCCTGCCCACCATGGGGATGATGAACTCCTTTAACTTTTTTCTTATCTGTGAAGCTCTTTATCTGGCCTTCAATTCTAAATGAGCTTTGCTGTGTAGAGAAGGAAGTAGCAAGAAATATCCAAAGTGAAGAAGAGCAAAGACTTGTAGCTATGGTGACCTTCTTTATGAAAGGACACAGCTGCATCATGGGCAAGGGCTCAGTCAGTCTTTACATCAGGAGAGTGGAATTGCCCAGACCTATTTGAGAGTTGCCAAAACTGGAAGCGTTATCTCAGAACAGTTAAAAGCACATTCATGAAAAGACTAGAAGCCCAGTGCATGGAATTCATGCATGTAGGGTGTGGTCCCCTCAACCCAACCTGCACCCTCTCCAATTTAAGACCTTGTATGGGATGTCCGACTGCGGGTTTAGACCAGATCCCTCTCATAATCCTGGACATCTGGTTCCTAATTGCTCACTTGCTTGCCTGCCTAGTCAGCCTTCACTGCCTCTGCATATCGGCCTGATTGCCCCTAAGTGGCCCCTCCCACCGGCTTGGTCACCCCTTACTGCTTCCTCCTCCCCATTGTCCCGGTTGCCCCCAACTGCCCCCCTCAGCCAGCCTGGTTGCTCCTAACTGCACCCCACCCCCACTGCTGTCCTGGTTGTCCCAATTGCCTCCCATGCTAGCCTAATTGTCCTCAACTGCCTCCCCTGATGGCATGGTTGTCCCCAACTGAACCCCTCCCCCTCCACCAACCTGTTTGCCCCTAAAAGCCCCCTTCCTTCTGGCCTGATCACCTCTTACTGCCTCCCCTGCCAGCCTGGTTGCCCCATGCAGTCTGCTTATTCAGTTATTTGGTCATCCCTCACTAACCCCCTTGCTGGCCTGGTTTTAGGCAGCCAACTTGTGAAGGTGTGATGGCCATGTTGCATATTATCTCTTTATTATTAAGGATGTGATGGGTTCTCTCTCATCAAAAAGACCACCGATGTCTGTGCTACACCAACAGCATCACTTTAACACGGAACCCTCCATCCGCAAGCCCTGAGGCACTCAGCTGGTGGGAGGCTGAAAGTGGCTGTGTAGATGAGGCCGGTGCCAGGCAACCTGGCTGGTGTCAGAGGCTCGGCCGTCTAAGCCCAGGCACGGGGAGATGGGCTCTGACATCACCACTGCACGGAGGATTTGACAGCATCGGCTAATAGCTTTAGAGCTTGTTGCTATTTTGTTTTATTTTTATCTTCTTTTTTCCCTTTATACCTCTCAAGGTTGCATTCATTCAAGAGAGGAGCAGCCTTTGCCAAGTCCTCAGCGGAGAGCAAGCCTTCGATCTGGGTTCACACGCAGCTGGACAGAGTCCTGTTTAGAAACACGTGTGGGTCTTGCATTATTTGCGCTATTGCCAATAAAGAGAGTTTTAGATTCTGGCACATAAATATGGTTCCAGCTTATTCACAAGGGCAGGAGGCCAAGCACAGCCACAGACACAGCCACAGTTCTTCACTCACTCCCAGGCCTCTGTCCAAGGACAGCGAGGCAGGCTCTTTGCACCAGAGGTGGCTAGGGAGCAGGGTCTGGCAGCAAATGCAGAACAAGGCCAACCATGGCCCTGCTTTTCCCAGACCTTCTGTCTCAGTCCCAATCTTCCTGCTCTGGCTCTGTAGTCTTCCTCTTGAGGCAAATTCAGGCATCTGCAGGACATGATATTTATCACATGCTGTTTCTCTGTGTGGTATGGTCATCACAGAGTTCCTGAATCAGGCTTCCTTCGGCATTGTGGTAGTGGTGGGGAGGGGGCAGCATGAAGGTGTAAACACGACCCATGTGGACTCCTAGTTGAGTGCCTTCTGTATACCTTCTGTATACCTGGCAGGCAACTCCTCTCAGAAGGGGTGCTGACAGCTTAGTGGAGTGCTCCCTGTGTCTGCAACCAGTGGGGATGGGGGGCAGTTGTGGCGGGGCGGCCCAGGGAGAGGGACAGCAGGAGGTTGTTGGGGGTATCGGCCTGAACCAGGATGGTTGCTTGCCGCAGTGCATATCATAGCCATCTGTTGTTCCGGCTGTTTTGGTCTTCCTCCATAATGGTTGCTGAGCTTTTATATATATAGATGGAGATAGAAGGAACAAGGTTGACTGTGAGTATAGTCATTGTTGAAGTGGTGGGTGTAGCTATGATTTTTATTTTCCTTGCATTTTGACAAAAAATGGACTTTAATAGAGGAACACAAGAAAAGCAAACCAATGTTTACTGAACATCTATTTTGTAAAGCTACAATGTGCCATTTGATTTGCGTTATTTGAAATTGATGACCTCTTTCCAGTCTCATAGAATCCATTTAAGAAGTTGAGGTTTAGAAACATAAAATACATTGTAAACGGATGTGCTAAAAATGATATATCCAAGTTCTAATTCCAGTATTATTATTTTTGTTCTAAAAATAGGAAAGTTAGGATATATAACTTCACTGTTATTTTATGAAATTTAGAATGAATTATGATGCTTGTACTTTTAATTTTTTATTGTTTTTCTATTTTAACAAACATAAAAGTGTCACAGACATTTTCTTTTTCTTATAATATTTGTAAGGTATCTTTCTCTTAAATATCTTGCTGCTTTCTGCTAAGCTTGACTGTTTTTAATCGCTGGCTGTCATAATTCAGCTGGTAAACAGTTTCAGCATCATTTAGCTTGGCAAGCATTTATTTTGTTTTTTGAGGAGGGTGCACAAAACATAGAATTTGTAGAGCTCATTTTGTAAAATTATGCATTCATGTTGATTTGCATTACTCATATTTAATTTGCATATATCACAAGAACCTGAAAACATATATTTGATATATTCTGAACATCAGAAGATACATTTTAGTGAATATTTTAAGAGCTTTATTAATATGCACATAAGTAATTTATTCTATGCACAGAATAAAATCTTAGGGTTGATTCACTAAAGAGAATATTGGTATTCAGTATCTATGTCGATTTCCTTTTTTGCACTTACTGTCTAGTCAGCCATTTACATCTGAAGATGTTATTGTTTACACATAAGAGAAGAGACATTGAAATATTTGACAGTAATTCTGAAATTCATATGGGAGCCCTAAGTACCTTAATGTCAGAGTCTATCCTTAATTTACTACCCCATTCTCTTCCCATTTCTATTTAGAAATATTAGGTCATTCGCTAAACAAGGTAAATGCTTCAAAGTTTGACACCAATCCATACTAATGACTTAAATTGGATATTGGAGTCTACTTGAATTGAGGTTTTCTTAGTGTTGACAGTACGAAGCTTACATGCCTGGCTGTGGAATTCGCAAGTAGGTCATGCTTCTTCTGCATCTGTTTCAGATGCTTTGTCATAATTAGGAAACAAAGAGAGAAGAGCAGGCTCAGCAAAATGAACAAACTAATTAAAAAGCAAATGTAGAGATGATTTCCCCATACATGTGAAGTAACCAAGTTCCTTTAAAAAGTGCAACTTTTGAATGAGAAAATCCTATATGATAAAAGGGTAATGTGCAAACTGGCCCTAATGGTGGAACAACCAGAATGATTACTGGACCCGGCACTATGAGGTACACTGACCAACTCTTGGTCCTTTTACCAGGCTGGCAGGTTCTGATTGCCCAATGGCAAATGGGATACCTGGGTGGGTGGTGGGGGATGCGGATGGTGCCAGGTCAAGGCCCCACCCCACAAGTCACCTCACACACAGAGGGCGCAATCCATGGCAGGGAAGGGTCAGCAAGCAGGCGGGAACAGCCAACCTCATCCCATCTCCTGGCTGTCAGGCACACCGATCACCCAATGGCAAAGGGCTAACCAGAAGGTGGTGATGGGGAAGAGGGAGAGCAGGGGAGAAGATGGCCCTGATCACAGACAAGGCCTAGGGACCATACCCATGTACAAATTTTGTGTGCCAGGGCTCTAGTGAAAGTATAAGACAACAGATTCTTAACATTTAACACATCTTGACTTTTTATTGTCTGACTATTTTGGAGAAAGCTTGAAGGCAATCTCATTCTCGTGGAGAACTTGCTTATTATACATTTAGACAAAATTGAAAGCTACTAGTGATGATAACTTCTTAAAACAGAAAAATTATCACTTTGGACAGGTACACATCCTGAGAAAATGTTATGCGTCAAAATAAACAAGTCTTTGTGATCAATCATGTATGAAAAGACCAGCAACTAAATTAGGAAATGCCATTCAATTAAACAATTCAAGAGATACTTAATGAATATTCAGTTTATAGTATGCCTTCTAGTGTACTATAGCTATACATCACCTTTTATTTCAGGAAATTTTTAACCTATTAGCTAAATGCCTTTCAAGAAATACAAATATGTATGCTGCATAGTCTTTAATTATGCTTTGTTTTTATAGCTTCCTTTCAAATCACCTTTTTCCTCTGAAATTTTAATAAGATAATTTTCACTTTACCTTCTCTAGCTTACTAATTATTAAGTGTACATTTTGTTCTTATTTTCCTCCTATCTTAGCTTTTATTTCTAAAATGGTTTTTAATTTTAAAAAATATTTTCTGATTTTGTCAGTTCTCTCTTTATTTCAGTGTTTTTATTATATAGATATCTAATTTCCAAGCAATCTTTTCTATATTTTTATTCATTTGAGGTCTTTAATGTTATTTTGATTTGTTTTATTTTATTAAAATTTTAAATAAGTGTTTCATATAATTTATATTCTCAATTTTCTAATGTTTTATCTTGAAGAAAAATTAATTTACTTTTATTTTTCTCAGAATAATTTTGAATAAATTATTTTTGTTTCCTATATTTGATTTACATTAGTTCTCTGTGAACGAGGTGATAAAGCCAGAGTGGCTTTCAAAGTTTCATAATTTTATTGTTTTCACATCTATCATTGCCATTTACCACTCAAAATGCAATCTTTCTGAATATCCACTTAAAGATCTATTAGCCTTATACTCCTTATACTCATTCAGAATAGTGTTGTTTTCTGATCTCCATATCTTCCTAAAGCTCTATGGTTATTATATTTCAAAAAGGTACTCTCACACTCATAGCTTTTATTTTAGTGTCCTTATACTTTATACTGTCTGCTTCTTTCTACCCCTTTTACTTTCTAAATTAATCTCCTTTTCTTTTTCATCTTTTTTTTTTTGGGGGGGGGCTGGTAAAAGCAGGAATAAATGGTGTGGAGGATGTAGTCTTGTTTAGGAGAGTGGATCCTGAGTCAAGTATCTAGAGGTCCTGCTGAGTCTAGAGTGATGAATAATAATTTTTTTAAATATATATACTTTATTAATATAGAAACTACATTAACTTAGACATGTTACTCAAACTATAACCGTTAGTTTCTTTGTCTAATAGGTGACTATAATATTTATCATAAATAAAGCTTACTAATAACACATAAAATGTGCTTGATCTCTCTATATAAAAGCCTAATATGCAAAGTGTCCCCTTGGGAATTTAATCTACTGGGAGTTCCACAGGTCACTATGATGTGCACTGACTGCCACAGGGCAATGTGGAATGAAGGAAGGCCTAGGCGGTAGTCAGCAGCCAAGGAAGGGAGGCTCCAGTCAGGCAGCTGGCAACTGCTAGGGATCCTACCCATGCATGAATTTCATGTACTGGGCCTCTAGTATTATATAACTATACATTTGTCCTTTTTTATATTTTACCAATTTTTAAGCCATAACTAAAATTATGTTGAAATAGTGAGTTCTTTATGTGAAAAAGCATAGTATTTTATTTTTATGCAATTATTTATTTTCCAGATTATAGCCTTCAGGGAACATAGATCTTGTTAATTATGTATTTAAAAGCAGAAATCTATGTTGTAGACTGAAAGATAGAACAAGGTGAACCTTTTGGATTATAAACATGATATTCATCAAATTATATACCCAGAAATTTAATAATTGAATTGCTAAATTCATTCAGCATCTGTATCATAAAAATATTTTGAGAGAGTAATTTTTTAGGTCACAAAAGAATCAATTCAAGAAATGTTTACTGACTCTTCTAATAAATATTAAGCATTATTATCATAAGACTGCATATAAAAATAACAAATTTATTTTCTAACTCAAATTTATTAACCCCTTTGTCAGCCTAGTTAGGGAATTTCCAAGCAGAAATGGTAATATAAGATGTATTAGCTTTCACACTGAAAGCCACTCAGGGCCCTGTTGTAATGCTAGCATCAATTTTTAATAGAATTTTTCACTATTGTGAGATGTATAGCAAATGATCCACTAATATATTTCCAAGAGTAGTTTCAATACAATAATTTATAGGTAATACCAATGTATATGTTACTTCACATTTCTTTGCATGATAATACTATTTATTCTGTTAAACCAATTACATGGCTTGGGAACAAAGCCATGAGTGGGAGAAAGCTGTGAGAATACTGTCAGTATGAGAAACTGACTTGATTATGTAATAATTAATTTATTAGTCTGGAGGGCCAAAGCAAATAATGCAGAAAATTTAGCAAAAGGTATTATATATGCCACAGCACTAACACTTCCTTTAATTACCAATTTTTCTCCACTGTTCATCAAGTCATTTCTCCCTTTAAAAAAAATAGAGTTCTTTTTAGACCCCAGTCTTCATTATATGTTTAAAATATAAATAACATCTAGTTATTTGAAATATAATGACTTTCAATTTATTTTAGCTCTTTACTATGCTTTCTTAAAAATTTTCCATTGACTAAAATTTTGAATGTACAGCTTTGTATTTGCTGCCATTAGGCTACAAGAAAGTATATCTGCATTTGTCACACACACACACGCTTTGAAATTTAAGTTCATATTTATGTAGGATGACTAGTAATTGCTGTGCCTGTTCAGACAAAAATTGTTATTGACAGACATTTCCTAGTTTGAGATACACTAAATTTCCATCATTATATAGCACCTATTGTGATTAAAACTACACATGAGAAGCACAGAATGTTGCAAGAATTTTGGAGAAATTAGAAGAATAAAATATAATTATTATTATCATCATTATTTTTGCCAATAGCTATGTGATCCAGAAGAGTTTTTTGTTTGTTTTTGCTTCAGTCGGACAGCAATGTTCAAATCATCAAAAATAATAGAGTTGGAATAAATGATCACAAAGAGTTATTCAATCCACAATTATTCTCATCTTTATTGAGAAGTTGTTTTGACATTTTGCATAGTGTCATAATTTCTCATTATAACTCCCTCTGAGTGTAGAAGACTTAGAGTTACAAAACAGAAATCTTTAAAATATTAATATATAAATATAAGTGTGTAGTATTACCTACTCTCCAAGGAGGAAAACTCAGAATATATATGTTGAGTTTTTAAAGTTCTGTTATTTTCTGTAGGTAAATTGTTAGGTATTAAAATTTTATTCCCACATAATATTGAAAAAGCCCACCTATATTTTGTCTAATTAAATTATGTTTAAAGTCAAGTGCCCAGTTCTATTTCATTAGAGATTCAACATCTATTTCAAATTAAACTATTTTATTTTATTATTTATTATTTTTTTAAAAAAAATTACATGTGCACATATCTTCCCATTGCCCCCCTATACCCTACTCCCCTACATGACCTCACCCATCCTGCCCCAACCCCACGCTCCCCCCCCCGTCTTGTGTCCATTGGTTATGCTTATATGCATGCATACAAGTCCTTCAGTTGATCTCTTATCTATCCCACCTCTCCCCAAACTTCCTGCTACAATTTGACAGTCTGTTTGATGCTTAACTGCCTCTATATCTATATTTTTGTTCATCAGTTTATAATGTTCTTTATTATTCATAAATTACTTAAATCACGTGGTATTTTTCTTTCATTGACTGGCTTATTTCACTTTGCGTAATGCTCTCCATTTCCATTCAGGCTGATGCAAATGGTAAGAATCCCTTCTTCTTATAGCAGCGTAGTATTCCATTGTGTAGATGTACCATAGTTTTCTGATCCAGTCATCTGCTGATG
>JAAGEH010002493.1:0-34792 GCA_011751065.1 Lasiurus cinereus | reverse complement strand
ACATATATACACATTCACACACATACTGAGAAGCCAGATTATTATGCATTCAGAGATTATATAATCTGGCCACTCAATATATATATTGATTTCTGAGGGTAAGGGAGAGGGAGAGAGAGATAGAAACATCAATGATGATAGAGAAGCATTGATCAGCTGCTTCCTGCATGCCCCCTACTAGGAATCAAACCCAAACCCCAGATATGTGCCCTTGGCTGGAATAAAACCTAGGAACTTTCAGTCCACAGGCCAACACTAGATAGTAAGCAAATTCTTGACTTTTAGTGATTAAAATATAAAAATAATAGGCAAGTTGATAAGAGTAATGATGATTGATTTTATAGTCTTTACTTGAATTTATAAATTGGAACAAGCAATAATTGTACTTACCTGCCAGGTACACGTAGACTTCATGTGAAAATCATAAAGCCATATTTATTACCTGTGCAATTAGCTAATTGAACACTTAGGTAATTTTTAAAACTATGGATTTATTATATTAAAAAAATTCCTGTGAAATAGTATGTCTAAAACATAGTCACCTAAGGGAATACTTATTCTTTCTACTTATTAAGAAAAAAATTAAGATTTTTATTACCATCTTCATTTTACAGATGCAGAATCTAAAGCTCAAAAAATTAATAGAAGATTAAAAAGTTCATCAGAGTTATAGCAGATATTCAAACACAATTCTCTTCAATTCTTTAATATCTTCTTAATTTTCCTATAGTACAATGAAGTCATGTTCTTAATAAAATTATTTTGTTTTTACTTCCAATTATTTCATAATTATCAGTGCAGTCATATTTTTGAGAGTATAATTTTTATACAGTTTAATTTATTTTAGAGAGGAAGGGAGAGGGAGTGAGAGATAGAAATATCAATGATGAGAAAGAATCATTGATAGGCTGCCTCCTACACTCCCCACACTGGAAGATCAAACCCTCAGTCCGAGCATGTGCTCTGACCAGGAATGGAACCATGACCTTCAGGTTCATAGATCAACTTTCAACCAATGACCTACTCTGGACAAGCAAGAAAGTATAATTCTTATAACAAAAATGTCTCAGAATTTATCTAGTTCAAACTGTTTCTTTCACAGGTTAGAAAATTATGATGAAAAAAGGCAAAGAAAATTTTCTGAAGACCAATAGATAGCTGCTGGCAAATGCGTCAGTTGTTGGGACCTAGATCTCCAACAGGATCTCAAAAATATTTATTAACTAACATTAATTAATTCAAGTGGAATTGTATATGAAGTGCAGAAATGGATATAATTTAGCTAGTTTTCTTTAACTTTGGCCATTGGATGAGCACAAATAACAGAAGCAAATCCGACTGACATAATTTCTACATTATACTTAAGTGGCCTTTTATATATATAGGGTGTCCCCAAAATATAAACACAGATTTTTTTAATAATTATAAAAGCAATACTTATTAAAATACATTTTTTTTAATTTTCAAAATTGAGCTATCAGCTGTTAAAATGTGTACATATGTTTGGGGGGAAACAGTACTTACACATATTTAGGAAAGCTTCTATACCATATTTGATGGTGATGAGAAAGTTTGTTATTAGCTCAGAATTATTAGTTTTATCTTGCTACTTCTTCCTTATATTGAAATCATTTCTCAATTGGTTTTTCCAAAGGGCATTCCTTACTTAATTATACAGGTATTTATTAAGATAATTGATTCATGTTATTAAGATTATCTTTGTTCATTAGATTTTGAAGGAGCACTACTGTAACAAATAAACAATTTTGCCATTTGCTATTTTTTTCCAGTGAGTGCTCATGAAAGAAATTAAAATGATACATCATCAGTGTATCTTCCTATAAAATCAGATGGAACAACTTTTGTAAATCAAATGGCATGTAGTTATACATAACAGAAATTTGGCACATTTATGAGTCTCATCTTGGTTCTGTTAGCATGATCATTTATTTTCATCCCCAAAGGCACATATTTTCAAGATACCTACTATGTAGTAGAGGCTAAGGAAATAACACCAGAGATATCAATGTATTTTCTTCACCATGCATACAAGGGATGGGGGGACATGAGAGAAATATCATCAATTTGTTGTCTCCTGCATGCCTCCTACTGGGGATTGAGCATGAAACCTGGGTGCATGCCCTGACAGGGAACTGAACCCATGACCTCCCAATGCATGGGATGATGCTCAACTAACTGAGCCACACTGGCTAGGTCTAAAGTTGCCATTTTAATCCCAAAATAGTATGTTCCTACAAATAAAATTTCATTTGCCCTTAACCTACATCAGGTGGAAAAACACTTTATTTCAAACTACAGCATAAAATGTTTCCTTCTGTTCCACAGCTCTTCTTCAGAGTATGCCTACCCCACTGATAAGCATTTTTATACAAATCTTAGAGATGTGATAACATGGTGTTACTAGTCTAGCAAGTTTTGTAGGAACAAAAAATAGTACAAATATTCATCATGTAAGTCTACTGTTGTATTATGTAGATTATAAAGCAGATGTTGATAATTTCCTGGAAGATCTTACCTTGTAGACATTTGGCTGTAGTGTCACATTCTTACTGGAGCTCAGTGATTCCATCTGTTTCTATAGCATGTCAAGAGGAATTGTGGTGTGTAGTTCAATGAACAGACTCTAGTCTCAGAGTGCCTGGATTTTATTCCTACCTCTGCTGCTTACTAGTTGTGTGACCTTAGGCAAATTCGTTAGCTCTCTGTGTTTAAATTTTCCCACAGTAAAAGAGGTTAATTATAGTCCCCATCATGTAAAATTATTAATAAAATTAAATGAGTTACTATTTCTATAGCACTTATAACAGGACCTCGGAGACAGAAAGTGCCAGGCAGAAGTGGATATTAATTATCAATCTGTCATTTATTAATTGTGAGATCTAGGAAAAGTTTTCTAAAATATGTGAGTCTCAATTTCCTCATCTAAAAGAGAACTGAGATTATACATCAAGCCCAGTTAATAATACCTACCTACCTTATTCCCTTTCTCCTTCTCCTCTAACTCTCAGTTTATAATATTATAACAAAATCAAATAAGATCATCTATCTAATACAAGAGTAATATACAAATTGACCATCACTCTGCTACAACCACAAGCCATGCCATCAGCCAATCAGGAGTAAGTATGCAAATTAACCAAACTAAGATGGCTGCAGCCATAGAGTGAGCAGGAGGCCTGGGTTTCCCCAGCAATGGAGGAAGCCAAGCTTTGCACACACCCTGGTTGGCCCAGGCCTCCACTCACGGCTACAAAGTTTCAATTATAGAAGATAAATAAATTC
The DNA here is from genome assembly GCA_011751065.1 of Lasiurus cinereus. Lineage (NCBI taxonomy): Eukaryota > Metazoa > Chordata > Mammalia > Chiroptera > Vespertilionidae > Lasiurus > Lasiurus cinereus. Next base: position 31,489 of record JAAGEH010002493.1, on the reverse strand, counting down.
CAACAAAAATAGTGGCAACCATGGAGCTGGAGAGAGCAGAAAGCTTGAGTTGACCCCAGTGATGGAGGAAGCCAAGCTTCCACAGCCCTGGCCTAACTTGGTCTCCACTCAAGGCTACAAAGTTTCAATTATAGAAGATAAATAAATCCCAACAAAAATGGCTGTGGCCATGGAGCAAGCAGGAGGCTTGGCTTTGCTCAAGGCTACAAAGTTTCAATTATAGAAGATAAATAATTCCCAGATACTAGGACTTCTGCTTGGATAGCCACAGGGTGTGGCCAGCCTGAAAACCACCACAGGCCCCTTGCCCAGGCTGCCCCATGCCTCAAGGGAATCCCCACCCTGATCTAGGACATCCTTTAGGGCAAACCAGCTGGCCTCCACCCATGCATCAGGCCTATCTAATAAAAGAGTAATATGCAAATTGCCAGCATTCCAACATACAAGATAACTTCCCCCATGTTGTCAAAGATGACCCCCCCAATGTGGACATAAGATGGCCACCACAGGATGGCCAGCAGGGAAGGGCAGTTATAAAGGACCAGATCTGCAAGGGATGGCAGTTGTGGGTGATCATGCCAGCAGGGGAGGGCATTGGGAGGACCAGGCCTGCAAGGGAGGAGAGTTGAGGGCGATCAAGCCTGCAGAGGAGGGAAGTTGGGGGTTATCAGGCCTGCAGGGAAGAGCAGTTAGGAGCAAACAGGATTTCAGGGGAGCAGTTAGGCATCAATCAGGCTGGCAGGGGGAGTGGTTAGGGGGTGATCAGGCTGGCAGGCAGAAGTGGTTAGGGGCAATCAGGAAGGCAGGCAGGTGAGCAGTTGGGAGCCAGCAGTCCTGGACCTTGAGGGATCCCAGATTGGAGAGGGTGAGTCTGGGCTGAGGGATACACATCCCTGTGCATGAATTTTGTGCACCGAGCCTCTAGTTTCAAAATAAATAAAATTGAAATGATGTTTATCTCAGTAGCTTGTAAAGTTGTCAACTCTTTAGGAAAAGGTCTTTTTCTTAATGAATATTAAGAAAATGTGTGTGTGTGTGTGTGTGTGTGTGTGCGTGTGTGTGTGCGCGCACGCACAGGAATTTGCTATATACCTTTAAAATATGATTGGAATTTTGGTAAACTGACTTAAGGAAGTTTTCAATAAGGAGAGAGCAAAAGAATATTAAAAAGTTCCATTTTATTATAATTGTAATTATGTGATATCACTTTCATAAGGATTTCTTTCAGTAGGAAGGTCAATACAATTTCTGAGGCCTCCTTTACAAAAGCCTATTATTGTAATTATTTGTTGCCTTCGTTGGGAATCTATCTATACAGTCTTTTCTGCACAGCATACACTTGAGCCTCCAATTCTTGTGATATTAATTAGACAACGAACACACTCATCTCAAAGTCAGAAATTAAAAGAAGTTTAGAAAAATCCTTAAAAGCCTTTTTATGAAAATATTTTTTTCTCCATTTCACTAAAGTCCTCAGATACACTTTTCTAGAAAATTTTCCAACAAGGGAAGGCCTCGAATGTTCAAACCAACTGTATAATTTCCTCCAGCAAGCAAGGTTCTACCTGGACACATATTAAATACCCACTATATGCACAGTGCCTTAGTGGGGACTTTATGAGACCCTGTCTTTGGAGAGGAAGTATAAAACTGAAAAGGGAGTACATTCAACTTTAAAAAAATGACTGAGGATTGAGATGAGTATTTTACTGGGAGAATTTCAGTCAAAAAAGCTTTAAATATATATGAGATCATTTGCAGCCTCACCAAAAAAATAAAATAAGATAATAATAAATCAAAGAAATACAAATTAAAATAAAATGAGATGCCATTTCCCCCATGAAATTATCATAGATGATTAGAAAACTTATGATACCCAGTCCTAAAAATAATACATGATATGGATCCAACATTCACTATTGTTGGTGGGAAAAGTGATGTAAACTTTCTTGAAAGATATTTCATCCTATATAACTACTTTAAAATATGAATAGAGTTCTGCCCAGTGTTTTCATTACTAAAATTCTAAAGTTGATAAGGAAATTAAAAAAAAATGATTTGTGCACAAAGGTGTTTACTTCAAGATTTTTTGTTTAGTAAAATATTCCCATTATTCTAAATGTTCAAATATAGATGTGATTAATACATCATAGTTTATTTATAAGTGAAGCATTATCCTCTTATTACATATTAGAGGCCAAGTGCAAGAAAATTCGTGCCCTGCAGAGGGTTCCCTCTACCCATCCTGCCCTCTCTCACAGTCTGGGAGCCCTGAAGGGATGTCCTGCTGATGGCTTAGGCCTGCTCCCCATGGGAGGAGGCAAATGGAATGATCAAGGGAAGGCACCAGTCCCCGCTGCTGCTGCCAAAGCCAGCTGCCAGAGCTGTCAACCCTCAGTCCTTGCTTCTTATCACTGGCCACGCATCCTGCCCACTTGTGTATGTATGGGTGATCTGGGGCCAGGCCAGCTAGGGGAGTGGCTGTGGGAGATTGAGGCACCTCAGTTGCACCCTGTCCAGTCTCTGCAGCGGCTCTGGGACTGCAGGCCACCCTGCCTCTCCTAGCACCACCTCTGTGGAAGGAGGGGTGGTGACTGGCACTGCCCTGCCTCTCCCAGCACCCACAGCTGTGGATGGAGGTGCCACACAGCACAGGTGGTACCCACCCAGACCCATTGACACCACCCCACCTCGTCTGAGCCACTGGCCCTTGACCTTCGCAGCTGCTGCTGCGGCTTTGTCCAGAAGGACATCTGGAAGACATCTGGTCTAATTAGCATATTACACTTTTGTTAGTATAGATTATATTTTAGAGTGACTTTAGTGGTAGAGGGAATTATTTCGGTTGCGTGAAAAGTCCAAATCAAAGTTGTATATGTTGTGTATAGAAATATAAGAAATTCTCTTATTATTTCACAGGTGAAGAATATATGGGTAATAATAATTTTCATTTGTATAGTTTGTTTTTTTTCTGCTGTTACTACTGACCCTTAATTACCTTTGAAAACTATGTAAATATGATTACAAATGACTTGAAATAACAGGAAAGTATTCTAAAACATTAGCATATGATTGGTTTATAGATATTAATTTAACCTGTAGTCCATGGGAAGTTTGCTAATGATTTCTCCAGGGACTAAATGTTATCCCTTGAAATAACATGTCTCCTGATAGTCTCTTCTAGCTAAGTGAAAACTTGCTTTCACAGCACAAAACACATCGGACCGGTTGTTAAATTTATATGCTCAGACTCCAAGGAGGATTGTGAAACACTCCGCCATCTCAATCAGCACGGCTAGGTTAATGAAATATCCTGCCCATTAGTTCCTTCCCTTAGAAAAACTCACATAAAACTGGGAGATGTCCAAAGAAAGATGTCCAAACTAGGGCCACGAGAGGCTCATGGTATTGAGAATTCTCCCCCATGAAAAGTTAGCTTTCATGATAAGTCTGGAAGCTTCTAACTGCTGCATAGCTTTATATCTTACAGTCGTGACTGGAATGACATCTGCCCTCTGCTTTCCAAGCAATAAGTTGAGTTAGAATTCACCAGGACAGTTCTTAAGAGTTAATCACTGTACCATTCTGAAATGTCTCTCTCCTTTCCACCTACAAATGTCCTGTCAGTCTACCGTTCATTTGTTAAAATTAATTTAAACAGGTTATCTCAAATAGCCCTAGTTTACACTTCCTTTGTAGATATTGTTAAGAGAGTACCCCTTAACTCTCAAAGATGTCATAGTTTGGTTAAGGTGTAAGTCCTAACATTATGCAAATAAATATACCTCAAAAGTAGCAAATTAAACTGTTATTTGCAACAAACCATCTATTTCCCCTTCTCATTATTAAGGTTTTAATTTTAGGTGATATTCCATAATAAGAATAATCCTATGGCTTTTAAAATAAATTCCCTTTTCTTTCCCAACTCACACATTTTCAGTACATCTTCCATAATTGCTGCCAAATTGATGAAATATCCATATAACTCCCAATTCTCCCACATGTTAAATCTCATGGTGTAAAGTTAGAAGGTAAGCTTTTTATCATGGCAAATATGATCCTTCATCATATGATTGCTACCAACAATATGATAAATACTCAATAAATGCTAGCTTTTGTTATTATTATCCTGAAAAAAAAAATACAAAAACAGCTCCATCATTTCCTCTGGCAAACATTCCCTAAATTTTCTCTGTTTCTACACACCCTATTATTATAGGTTCCATGCACTATTTTATAATAGGTCTGGGTTTCTTATTGACCTACAAAGACTGGATCTTATTTGTCTCTGCAATTCCATGGTGCAATTTTCCAAAGTACTGTGTCTGCCGTGTTCAAGATTGCAGGCTGCCAATAGCCTGGTGGAGGAGGAGTGGTAAAATTGGTGAGCTCTGTCTTTTGGAGTTCCTCATTTCACTGCACGGGAGCATTCTCCCCAATCTAGGTGTCTCCAGACCCATGATTTCTGATCTCCAGGGCTCTCATGCCTTTCTGTCATTCCAGAACCCCAAATGTGGATGCCACTTCTAAATCAAGTGGGCTGATCACTGCTGATATGCTCACCCATGCTCTTTTATCTTCTAGGCTCCACCCATCAAGATTCCTCTACCAGGTGGTCATGTGGGGAAATGCCTTTGCCCTTCTGAATCTGGGTTAATCCTCTATAAAATCATGAAGTTGCACATTTTTGGGCTTTCTGAGATAGTGATAGATATGTAGACTAAGTAAATGTCTACCTTCTTGAGCCAAAGGAATAATTTGCAAATGTGAAAATTTCAACAGAGATAGTTGCGCACCAAAAATGGCATTTAGTGAATATCAAATCTTTGAAAAGTAGTCACCATTACCTCCTTAGCCATTTAATTCTTCAGTAATAATGCAAATAAATTCAGTGTTTATTACATTCAATATTATATGCTGATTCCTAGATAATTTTTACTGTGGCTATTACATGTTGACATATAGTTTCTTTTTCTTCTTTATGTGGGAAGTTAAGCTTTAATAGTCTGTAGTTCTTTTCTGTAACCTACTTTAACTTCCATGTGAATAAAAGAATATTAAACTTAGTCATTTTACACTTAATCACTCAGCTATGCTTTAAGCACCAAATTAATGTAAAATAAAAGTGCGCCACTTATAACATCAATTTTAAAGATATATAAGAAAATCTTTTATATCTTGATTTTTTTTTATAATTTCTCTTCACATTTCTTCCCTTTGATGAATATTTCTATTTCCATCCTTTGGGCTTTGTACAGAAAGGAAACCATTGCTTTCACTGTTCTAATGATGGCTAGATTTTTTTTTCTTTTAGTAGTAATACATCAAACCAACATATAGAGCATTTGACCTGAATTTTCTCAGACTTGTCACTGATTTGGGCTTGACAACTCAGACTTCCTACGTCCCAAAGTTTAAGGATGTGTCTCCCAAATCCATTTAGCAATCTATTCTTCAGAACATTTAACCCAGTGAAACAGGGAATTAAATAAGAATTGTCCACCTGATTACCCCTCTTTGTTATAGACAAAGTATCTGACTCTTTTCATCTCTCTTCCCCTGAACTTTTCTCTGGGCTGAGACCTCAGTCCTAGGGAGTGATGATAATTAACTTCAGTGAGGCTAGCATGAGGAAACAGTTACTTGTTCACACTCCAGTACTTTTCTGTACCCATCTGAGATAATGTGCTTCTTTCTCAGTGGTTGAACAAAGCTTTTTAGTACATGTTACCCAATTATTTTCTTATAATATTCTGGTCAGGTACACTATAAGTTCAGATTCTAGAGAACCAGAAAAAAGTGAAACTAGGGGATCTAGTTTAATTAAAAATGGAAAATCCTCCTTAATAAGATTGATATTTTATCAATTTATGCTCTTTGTGGTTACAAATAGGATTTATAGTGGCTACTTTCACATTAAAGTGTGGTTTTGATAACTGACTCTCTGTGTTATGGTCAAATGTCTTATATGAAATTATAAAAGGCTTAATTCTAAATTTAACAGTGTTTTCTTAAAGACCTGAAATAAGAATAGCCCAAATTCCCAGTAGATTTGAGAAAATGACCCAGGGGGAAAAAAACAAACAAACAAGAAATAAAGTGAATTCTTCGAAAGTTGTCCCAAATTCTCCTTTATGCTTCATTATTTGTGTACCGGTGGGGTTTCTCAGCCTGGCCTGCAAGGATCAGGCCAAAACCAGCTCTTCAACATCCCCCGAGGGGTTCCAGATTGTGAGAGGGCAGTTCTCAGGTGATGCACCCCAGAATCGGGTCCCCCCTCTCTGGTTCCAGGTGCGTCACCCAAGAACTGCAGTTGCCAAGTCACCATAGCTCGGCAGCTCCTGTGTTGAGTATCTTCCCCCTGGTGGTCAGTGTGCATCATAAATACCAGTCAGATGGTTGCTTAGGCTTTTATATATATAGACTAGAGACCCGATGCATGAAATTCTTGCAAGAGTAGGCCTTCCTTCCTCCGGCTGCCAGCACCAGCTTCCCTCTGGCCCCTGGGACCTGGGTTTCCCTCTTGCTGCCAGCAGGCATCCAGGACCTGGGCTTCCCTCTGGCCACCAGCAGGACCTGGGATGCGGGCTTCCCTCCAGCCCAGGGTTCCCTTGCAGCCCCAGCTTTGTCCGGTCTAATTGGCATATTGCCCTTTTATTATTATAGACTAGTGACCCAGTGCATGAAATTAATACACATTAAAAGGGGATTAGAGGGAATAATTTAATATTGCTATTTGCCCTTTCTCTATAATAGAAGTGTCAGAGATGAAAGAAAATTAGTATAAAATATCTGAAAACCTACCCTCCTGTCAGAGTCTGGGGCTCACCACGGGACCCAGAGTCAAGTCCCCGCCCATCCATATGCACCTCAAAATATTGTGAGACTCAGACCCAGACCTGGCCAGTCCCACCCTTGTCAAGCCCTGCTGGGCAGGGTGTGTAACCTCAGATCCTGTGGCCAGGCACCGGGACAGGGGGCATGGCCTGAGGTCCCCTAGCTCAAACCGGGGCAGGGGACATGCCTTGAGATCTTCTGTCAAGTCCCGCTAGGTGGGGCACACAGCCTGAGGTCCCCCATCAAGCCCTGCCAGGTGCAGGGGGCATAGCCTCAAGTCCCCCAGCCCAGCACCAGGAGGGGGGTACAGCCTCAGGTTCCCTGTCAAGCTCCACTGGGTGGGGCATAGTCTGAATTCCTCTGACCCAGCACTGGGGCTGCACCTTTAGGTCCCCATCAATCCCTGCTGGGTGGAGAGCGTAACCTGAGGTTCCCTGTCAAGCCCCACCTAGTGGGGAGCACAGCATGAAGTACTCTGGTTTGGCACTGGGGCGGGAGGAGCAGCCTGAGGTCCCCTAGCCCAGCACCAGGATGGGAAGTGCCCCTTGGGATCCCTCCTCAAGCCCCACTGGGTGGGGACCGTGGCCTGAAGAGTCCTGTCAAGCCCCACAGGGGTGAGAGAGGGCATAGCCTCAGGTCCCTGCTGATTGCTCAGTAAGACTCCTTATGGGAACTTGGTCTCAGCTGTGAGTGCAACCATCTTTGTGACAGAGTGATAGTCAATTAGCATATTCCCTCTTTATTAGATAGGATAGCACTTTTCACCATCTGATACACAATATATTTACTGGATCATTTGTTTATTCCTGTGTCCCCTCATGGAAAATTAAACTACAAGGAGACAGAGAGTTTGTGTTACTCTCTGATATATTTCCAATGCTCAAAAGAGTGCTGGCTTATAATGATTCCTTAATAAATTGTAATAAGTAAATTATTAAATGAACATGACTAATTTTTCATAATCTATAAAGATTGGAGGACTGACACATAATCAATTTTGAAAAAAAATACTACATAGATGCTTGAAAAGAACTTGTGTTATCTACAGGAAGTTTGTGGTTCCAAAACAGGCATATTAATTCAACCCATATAACCCAAGCAACATGGAATTAAAATCATGTCATTCAAATCCTCTGTTCCCATATATGTTTTTTGCATAATCTCTGAAATGCTCAAAGAGTTACATAGAAGTCTTTTAGAATAATTGTGCTTCTACCAACTTTTTAAATACTTTTTAAACTGTTGTATTTCTAAGAGATTTGTTTTATATATTTTAATTCCATTCTCTTTGTCATGTAAAATTCACAATAACTATTTGTATTGTAATGTTAATCCAAACTTTAAAAAATAGTAAGTTGCTTAATATTTTTTGTGACTTTTACTCTGTCTAAATTTAATATTCCTCTCAATGTTTGCTTTTAGTTTGCATTTACCTTGTAAAGCTTGTCCATCCATTAAATTTTTCTATTTTTGTGTGTTGCTTATAATTAATACACATTGGAATTTTGTTTCTTAAACTATCAGAAATTCTTCATTTTTAAATGTAGAATTTATATCATTTTTATTTATTTTTATTACTACTTTGCATTGTTTTACTTAATTTTGCTTTAGTTTTTTGTTTATTATTTATTTTGGTTGCAATTCCTGGCATTTGTTTTTATTTTCTAGTTTTTATTATATGGACTCTGTGGATTTACTTTTAATTTCCCAGTGTACACAATTATTACCAAATCTATAAAAATAAATATACATACTAGTATATATTTACAACCATATTTCTAACTCTAAGAGTAAATTCATTAATTTATTCAATATTTATTGAGCATCTACTATGTGCATGGGAATGTTCTAGATGATTTTAATTTTAAGAAATTAAAAACAATTGTTAATTTATTGGTAAACTCAAAAAAATTAAATTACTTGATCCTTTTTAAATTAAAGGTTGTTTTAAATATTTTTTTATTATTGTCTAAAGTTTTACATATGTCTTTTTTTCCCCCAATTGACACTCACCTGCCCCCTTCCAGGCATTCCCACCCTTAGCAAGCACACACCGCCCCAGTGTCTGTGTCCATTGGTTATGCTAATATGCATGAATACAAGTTCTTTGGTTACTCCCTAGCCTCCCCTCCCCTACCATTTGTCTCTGAATCTATTCTTGTTCATCAAATTATGTTGATTATTATATCCTACATATGAGTGAGATCATGTGATATTTATCTTTCTCTGACTGACTTATTTCATTTAGCATAATGCTCTCCAGTTCCATCCATGCTGTTACAAATGGTAAAAGTCAATTTTTTTATAGTGGCATAGTATTCCATTGTGTAGATGTACTACAGTTGTTTTTTTATTCCACTCATCTGCTGATGGGCACTTAGGCTGTTTCCAACTCTTAGCTATTGTAAATTGTGCTGCTATGAACATAGGGGTGCATCTATCCTTTCAGATTGGTGACTCTGGTTTCTTGGGATATAGTTCTAGAAGTGGGATGACTGGATCAAATGGGAGTTTCATTTTTAATTTTTTGAGAAAACTCTATACTGTCTTTCACAGTGGCTGCACCAGTCTGCATTCTCACCAGCAGTGCATGAGGGTTCCTTTTTCTATACATCCTCACCAACACTTGTCATTTGTTGATTTTTTGATGATTGCCATTCTGACAGGTGTGAGCTGGTATCTCATGTTGTTTTTATGTGCATCTCTTGGATGATTAATGACTTTGAGCATGTTTTCATATATTTCTGAGCCTTCTGTATGTCCTCTTTCAAAAAGTGTCTACTTAGATCCTTTGCCCCTGTTTTTATTGGATCATTTATTTTCCTTTTGTTAAGTTGTATGAGTTCTCTGTAAATTTTGGAGATTAAACCCTTATCAAAAATATCATTGGCAAATACATTCTCCCATGCAGTAGACTTTCTTATTGTTTTGTTGATGGTTTCTTTTGCTGTGCAAAAGCTTTTTATTTTTATGTAGTCCCATTTGTTTGTTTTCTCCTTAGTCTCTAATATCCCTAGTAAAGATATTACTATGGATTTATGTCTGCTATTTTGCTGCCTATGGAGTCTTGTAGGATTTTTATGGTTTCCCATCTTACATTCAAATCCTTTAGCCATTTTGAGTTTGTTTTTGTATATGGTGTAAGTTGGTAATCTAATTTTTTTTGCATGTATCTGACCAAATTTCCCAGCACCATTTATTGAAGAGACTGTCTTGACTCCATTTTATGCTCTTGCCACCTTTGTCAAATATCAATTATGCATAATGGCTTGGTTTGAACTCTGGGTTCTCTGTTCTATTCTATTTGTCTGTTCTTATACTAGTACCAGGCAGTTTTTGAGAACTGTGGCTTGGTAATAAAGCTTGATATCTGGTATTCTGATCCCTCCAACTTTGTTTTTCTTTCTCAGAATTGCTTTTTTTTATTCCAAATGAGTTTTTGGAGAGATTGTTCTAGATCTTTGAAATAAGCCATTGGTATTTTAATGGGGATTGCATTGAATCTGTAGATTGCTTTGGGTAATATGGATATTTTTATGATTTGATTCTACCAATCCATGAACATGGCATGTTCTTCCATTTATGTCTTCTTCTATCTCTTTTTTTCAATATCCTAAAGTTTTCTGAGTATTAGTCTTTTATGTCCTACATATCTACATATTAAATTTATTCCTACATATCTTAAATTTTTAGTGCAATGGTAAATGGGATTGCTTTTTAGCTTATCTTTCTGTGAGTTCATTATTGGTGTATAAAAAGACCATAGATTTCTTTGGGTTAATCCTGCTACATTGCCAATTAATTATTAAGTCTAGTAGTTTTTTGATGTAGTCTTTGAGGTTTTCTATGTGTAGTATCATGTCATCTGCAAATAAGGACAGTTTTACTACTTCTTTTACAATTTGGATGCCTTTTATTTCTTCTTGTCTGATCACTATGGCTAGCACCTACAGTACTCTATTGAACATGAGTGTTGAAAGTGGGCACCTGTCTTGTTCCTGTTCTTAGGGAAAATGAGTTTAGTATTTGCCCACTGAGTATGATGTTGGCTGTAGGTTTCTCATATAAAGGCTTTTATTATCTTGAGGTCTGACCCCTCTATTCCCACTTTGCTGGAGTTTTATCAAGAAAGGGTGTTGGATTTTGTCAAATGCCTTTTCTGCATCGATTGATATGATTATGTGATTTTTGTCTCTCAGTTTATGTAATGTATCAGATTTATTGATTTACACATTTGTACCATCCTTGCATCCCTGGAATAAATCCTACTTGGTCATGATGTATGATCTTTCTAATGTAATGATGATTTAGAGTTGCTAGAATTTTGTTGAAGATTTTAGCAACTATGTTCATCAAGGATATTGGCCTATAGTTTTCTTTTTTTGAGGTTTCTTTATCTGGTTTGGGGAATAGGGTAATGCTGGCTTCATAGAAAGAGCTTGGGAGAGTGCCCTTCTCTTGAATTTTTTGGAATAGTCTGAGGAGGATAGGTTTTAGTTCTTCTTTAAATGCTTGGTACAACTCCCCTGTAAAGCCATCCATACCAGGGCTTTTATTTGCTGAAAGATTTTTTATTGCTATTTCAATTTCTTCAGTAGTTTTCAGCCTGTTCAGGTTTTTTGATTCTTGATTGAGTTTTGGGAGCTTGTATTTTTCTAAGAATATGTCCATCTCATCTAGGTTGTCCATTTTTTGAAATAAAATTGTTCATAGTATTTTTTTCATAATCATTTCTATTTCTGTGGCATCAGTTGTTACTTCACCTCTTCATTTCTGATTTTGTTTATTTGAGTCCTGTCTCTTTGCTACTTGGCGAGCATGGATAGAGAATCTTGTTTATCCTTTCAAGAAAACAGCTCTTGATTTTGTTGATCTTTTGTATTTTTTGTGTGGGGGAGGGAGATCAGTTGATCTCCATTCTGATCTTTATTATTTCCTTCCTTCTGCTTAGGCTGGGCTTTTCTTGTTGCTCTCTTTCTAACTTTTTGAGTCGTAGAGTTAGATAATTTATTACCATTCTTTCTTGTTTTTATAAATAGGCCTGTAGAGCTAAGACCTTCTCTCTTAAGACTGCTTTCACTGTGTCCCATAAATTTTGGATTGTTGTGTTTTCATTGTCATTTTTTGCCATGATGCTTTTTATTTATTCTTGGATCTATTTGATAACCCAATTATTATTTAATAATGTACTATTTAGCCTCCAGGTGTTTTATTTTTTTGGATTGTTTTTATTGTAGTTGATTTCCTATTTTATGCCATTGTGATCTGAGAAGATGCTTCATATGATTTATATCTTTTGAATTTGAAGAGACTTTGCCTATGTCCCAGTATGTGGACTTTGAAAATAACCCATGTGCACTTGAGAAGATTGTATATTCCATGGCTGTGGGGTGAAATGTTCTGAAGATGTCAATTAATTCCATCTGGTCTAGTGAGTCATTTAGGGTTGAAGATTCTTTGCTGATTTTTTGTTTACAGGACTTGCCCAGTGATATTAGTGGGGTATTAAAGACCCCTACTATGACTGTATTGTTGTCAATCTCTCCCTTGATATACTCCAGAAGTTTTCTTATGTTTTGGGGTACTTCTGTATTGGGTGGATATATGTTTACCAGAGTTATATCTTCTTATTGAATTGCTCCCTTTAGTATTATGAAGTGGCCTTTCTTATCCCTTGTTATGGCATTCACTTTGAGATCTAATTTGTCAGATATAAGTATTGCTACCCCAGCTTTTTTTTATTTCCATTCACCTGAAAAACCTTTTTCTATCCCTTCACCATCAGTGTGTGTGAGTCCCTTATTCTGAGTTGTGTTTCCTATAGACAGCAGATATATGGGTTATGTTTTTTATCCATTCAGCTACCCTATATCTTTTGATTGGGGCATTTAATCCATTTACATTTAATGTCATTATGGATAGGTACTTGTTTTTCAGCCATTTTTGTTCATTATACCTGTGTTCCTTTTTCCCTTCCTATTTATTCTTTTTAGAGAAGACCCTTTAGCATTCCTTGCATTACTGGTTTGGTGGTAATAAATTCCCTAAGTCCTTTTTTGTTTGTGAAGCTCCTGGGTACAGTATTCTTGGATTCAGACCCTTGTTTTGCATGACTTTGTATATTTTATTCCATTTTCTTCTGGCCTGATGTTTTTCTGTTGAGAAATCAGTTAATAGTCTGGTGGGAGATCCTTTCTAGGTAACTTTCTGTCTCTCTCTGGCAGCCTATAAGAGTTTTACTTTGTCATTGGTGTTTGCCAATTTAATTATATTGTGTCTTGGTGTTGGTCATTTGGGGTCATCTTGTTTGGGACTCTATGAGCTTCTCAGATTTGTGTGAATTTTTTCTTCCTGATATCAGGGAAGTTTTCTGTCATTATTTCTTCAAACATGTTTTTTATTCCTTGCTTCATTTCCTGTCCTTCTGGTACCCTTAATATGTGAATGTTGTTTTGTTTTGTGTTGTCCCAAGTTCCCTTAAGCTATCCTCCTAAGAAGAGTTCTTTTCTAATAGATGCTGTTCTGATTGAGTATATTTTCCTACCTTGTCTTCTAGCTCAGTGATGTGGTCCTCCACTCCTAGTCTACTGTTGATGCTTTCTATTGAGTACTTTATTAAAGCAATGTCATTTTTTCATTTCTTCTTGGTTCTTCTTCTATTTTTCTTGGTTCTTACCCATATTGTTAAATTTGCCTTCCATCCTTTTCATTGACCTTCTGTCTATTGCTCTGAATTCTTTCTCTGTCATATTGCTTGCCTCTATTTCATATTCTTCCTTTTCTGGTGATTCCTCCTTTTCTTTTGTATTCAGGCTTTTTCTTTGACTCCTCATGATCACTCCTTTCGGGGTGTCATGTTATATAGCTCTCTCTCCTGCATTGACTTTCTCTAGGTGATATCTGACCTTTCCATCTGTGGATTGTCTCACCAACTGTCTTTAATTTGTCAATTCTGAGTGAGTGCTGTTTGATTCAGCTGTTCCTTCTATTTTCTCTGTGAGAAGACACAGGGCCCATCCACGTATTTGGTGCTGCTTTGTCTCCCCCTGAAGACTTTTTAGGTCCCCAGGGTTGAAGAAGCTGGAATCCTGGTATTTGTGGATTCACAGCTGAGGCAGCTGGTCCCTGGGTGTTCTAGTTGTAGGGTCCAAGGAGGTGTTTGATTTCTTCCTGGTTGAAGGTAAGGTTGGGCTTTTGATCATAGCTGGTCTCTTCTTCAAAATAATGTGGCAAAACCAGCTGCTCTGGGAGAGATTTCAGCAGCATTAGAGTCTGCCTGGCCAGGAAAGCCTGGTCCTCCAATCCCTAATAGTCCCTTGGAAAATAGCTGTCCCTCATGCACAAATAGAGATACTCCCTGAACATCCACACACTCTTCTTTCATTCTGTTACTCACATACTATCTTGTAGCCTGCCATCCTGTTGGCAACCATCTTGGATTCCCCTAAGTTTTAAATATTTTGTCTTTATCTGCTGCTCTCCCAAATAAAGGCCTTGTTAATATAATCTACATGTTTATACCTGCAGATATACATTCAATTTTACTTAAAATTTATTCAAATTCTATTAAAGTATTGTTTTACATTTTATTTATGTTTATTAGTCTATTTTTATTCACTTATGTTTGTCTATCAAAAGCTTTAATTACTTATGTTATTAACTGTTTTTAACAATTTTACATCACACCAGTTTTAATAATATAATTTTTCTATTTTTAAATTCTGAGTTTTCATTCATCATTGAGTTAGCTGGAATGCAGCTTTAAGTAATATTGGCAAAATGGACATAACTTTTTGGGCCAAGCATAACTGAAATGTTATTCTATTATTTTCATGTTTGATTTATTTAGAATAAAATTTTAAAGTCATAATTTGCTATCTTTTCATGTAAACCCTAGCAGCTTTTCTATTGTTTCCAAGTATTTTATGACTCAGAGGAATCAGTTGATAGTCAGACTCTCCTATCTTTGTGACCAACTTTATTTTTTAAATTGTGTAGTTGACAGAAGTGTGTATTAATTATCGTTACCATTCAAAAAATTTGATATAGTAGGTGTATATATATTTGCATCTTGTTTAATATTTTCCATTGAAATACTCAGTTATGTTATTTCACTTTGTTTTTAAACTCAGAAAAGTATTATCCTTATACTTGATTTTTTCTTTGCTAATTTGTACTTAATAATTGTCTACTTTGTAATTGCTCTAATGATGTCCTCCTCTGGAATATACATCTGTAACTCTAAGTTCACATAACCATTTTCTTGGTCTCTAATTTCTATTCTTTGTTTTTTGTATCTCTGTCTTTTTATTCTCTATTATAGGGGAGTTTAAGATTTTCTTCCTTCTTACAGATGCTATTTTTAATTCAGGCTTTTATCCTTATGACTTTCTAATCTAATTTCATATACAATACATTTTTTTATCCTACAGAAAAAATAAAAAAATACTATTATTTGTATGTATCTTTCCATTTCTCTAGTAAGTAATTTTTAGAACCAAATACCCACTCTCATTCATGCAGATGATTTCTCTTATCTACCTTTAATTTTCTTATCTTCAAATGAAATGTCATTGACTACTCAGTAGGGGGTTGGGATGTTTTGGCTTTGATTATTGAAACCTATCTGGAAGCTGGTTAGATACCTGTTTCATATCTAGAGCTAAAAGGCAGAATTTGTGTGCCATATACATATGGAGAACTTGAATATTTTCATCTAGCACATTTGTAATGTATTGTTGTTCTCTTGGCCCCTTATATCTAGAATCTATTCAAGAGAGGTTTATATTGTTGGATTCAGCCATGACTAGTACCAGTTATTTTTTAGTTATTACAATATATGACCCAATACATTAATTTTATTGTTGTTCTTTTTGCTTGATTCGTCTTGAATTTTTCTCCTTTTATAAATTAAAAGAATCTTTATTAATACAATTGTTATTATTTTGTTATGTGCTTTAGCATGTTGGGTAGTTCATGAAATTGTAGATGCTAAAAACTGGGTCAAGGAGAGTGTACACCTACATATTATCCATTCTTAGATCCAAGGAAGAGATTTTGCTAGTGGAAAAGTTGACCTAGTAGGACTAAGAACAAGTCAAAACTCATAATTTCACAAACTCCAGGTCTGGATATTATGCTCAAAAAAAGAAAACATCAAACAAAAATAATTTTTTCTAATTCAAAATATTATCAAGCAAGGGGGAAGTATCATCATACTCAAAGAAAAGCCAACCTCTGGAAATTGTACAGAAATCAGTACCTAAGTTTAGAAATTTGACACTTTTTCTAGAATGTATAATAGATTACCTCTGAAACAGAGATATAAATCAACTTGGAGAAAGTAGATTGAAACAAAATACATCAGGCTGATATTAAAAAATAGGTGGTGAGATAAGGCAGGATATCAAGAAAATTAAATAGTAACAGCAGATTTGAAATCCACAATGATTGATGTTAGTAAAGAATAGAAAATATAGTATAAAACAGTCATTGATATGGAGGTCATTCTTTAAATGCTTACTCATAATATTTGAAAAAAAGAAAAATAGAATTGAAATGAAAAGAAAGAAAATAATAGATGTATATTAAATATATGTAAAACTAACTTTAGAATAATATAGTTTTCTTTTAAAAGCTATAAAAATTGGAATAAAAGCATAATAAAATATATTATAAACAGATTTTATGCATCTAAAAGAAAATGCTCAGAGTATCCAAATTAAAAGAGCTTTTCTTACTAGAAAAGACAAAAAAGAGACACCCACATTTTGATAAATCCTGAAACATTGCTTTGAATTACAAGAATGAAAGATGCTTGCTCTCGTTATCCAGCTCCCTCCCCTTCCTTACCCCACCCCCTCATAAAAGTCCATAAAGAAGACAACAAGACCAACAAACAGTTGGATAATTAGAAAGGAACAAAAGGAACAAAGACCATCCTGGCCCTTGTCTTCTCCTCATCCTCATTACAGAAAAGAACACAGCAGCATCCATAGAATTTTAGACAAAAACATTGTGACCTAAGAATATTACAGGCAACAAAATCCCTATTCTCGGATATTCAAGGGCTCATGATAAATACCACACCAAAGCAAGGATTTAAGCACAATGTACATACATATAGGAGGATTTATAGTTCTTTCCTGCTTGTCATGGGAATTCTGCAATCCAGGGAAGGTTCTGGATCTACCTTTCCCCCTCACTGTTTCTCTTTTGCTTCCACACATCCATCTCCACTAGTTTCCAAATGTGTTCTTTGTGCTACATCTTCCATTTTACAACTAAGATAACCACTTAAAATACAGATGCTGTCCTAAGCTAACATTGGCTAACAATGACAACATATGGTTTCAAGAGTTTTATACTGCTTTGAACACTAATAATTTTCATCTCTATTATTTTACTCCTAGAAAAGCAGAAGTGAAATTCTATTATAATCACTTCAATTACTAGGAAATTTGAACACAATTTTCTATATCTTAAAAAGTCATATTTCATAACCTAAATCACTATTTTTCTCTCTCTCTAATGTGAACTAGGTATTTTATTTTTTCTCTATTTCATATTTTAATTTTTCTTTTTTTTCAGTTTTCAAAATTTCTTTAGTATATTGCTTTTATCATAAAAAAATATAGAGGAGCCCTAACCAGTTTGGTTCAGCAGATAGAGTCAGCCTGTGGACTGAAAGGTCTCAGGTTTGATTCCAGTCAAGAGCATGTACCTTGATTGTGAGCACATTCCCAGTAGGGAGTGTGTAGGAAGCAGCTGATCGATGTTTCTCTCTCATTGATGTTTCTAACTATCTCACTCTCTTCCTCTATGTAAAATAAATAAATAAATAAATAAATAAATAAATAAATAAATAAATAAATAAATAAATGAAAATATATTTCAAAAAAAGAAATAGAGGATTCAAATTTTAAAAGAAGTTTTCACATAATTCAGATATGGATGCCAAAGCAAGTGTTGACCTCGGACTTATGAACCAGAACTCTTAAATACAGTTTTCTTGTCATTGTTCAAGCATACAGTTATAAGGGGGAAATTTAACATGTTCCTGATACTTAACATCATGAAAGAGCAAAATCAGTATAGTCCTTGTCCTTGAGCAGTGTACGGTATTTTGGGGAGACATGTTGTAAACCAATCAACCCACCCACTATCCTTGTCAATTCAGACGTGTGCTAACAGCACAGCAGCTCTTTTCTATTAAGTAGCCCTTAACCTAGTTTCGCATGGCAGCTGAGAATACTGGTTCTGAGTGTAGACTTTGGAGTCAGAGAGATCATCTAGGTTCAAATCCATGCTCTGCTAAATACCAGCTGTGTGATTTTGAGCTGATGGTAATAACACTGGTTAATCAAGATGGAATGAGTAAACATTGTAAATTGCTTAAACTGTTTAGTATACCGTAAATGAACTTGAGTGTTAATTAAATAAAATCTATCTTGATCAACTTCATGATCAGTTCCAGTCATCCAAGATGCTTACCATAGTTTAAACTTCCAGCTTTCATTTTGACTGTCATTTTAAGACTTTTATTTCTCGATGTCTTTCATTATTTGAGGGAAAATTGAGAAAGGGTATATTGAGGTTGTTCAATCACATACTATTTTTAATACCAAATCTTGCAAAGCTGAATAGACTATCTAAACAGGCCCAAGTCAGTAGTGTATTTAAATGTTAATTTATAAACGTTTCTCATATCCAAAATAAAATGTATGCCCTTGCCTTTTGCTTTAATAACCCTTTGCTTCACAGAATAAGA
This sequence comes from Lasiurus cinereus, assembly GCA_011751065.1. NCBI lineage: Eukaryota > Metazoa > Chordata > Mammalia > Chiroptera > Vespertilionidae > Lasiurus > Lasiurus cinereus. Next base: position 12,882 of record JAAGEH010002493.1, on the reverse strand, counting down.
TCATATTTAAATTCCTCCTTTCAAATAAGTCTGTCTTTCCAGATCTAGAGCTCACAGAATGACTTAATGTAGCTTTTCAGGTTTGTGGGTGGGCAGCCTAGAGACTTAGTCACTATGGCAATCACAGGTTGTCAGCAATAAAAAAAAAAAAGCTGACACCACAAAGCAAGACTTCAAAAACAAACACAGAAATACATTTAATGACTCAAAAAATTTTACCTGATATTGTGTTAGCTAGTTCCCAGGCCTTTTCTCTTTTGAAATCTCTTTAAAATATCCCTCTGTAACCTTCTTTCTTTTCTTTTTAATACTTTTGTATTGATTTCAGAGAGAGAGACAGAGAGAGAGAGAGAGAAAGAGAGAGAGAGAGAGAGAGAGAAACATAAATGATGAGAGAGAATCATTGATTGGCTACCTTCTGTATGCCCCTTACTGCGGAAGTAAGCCTGCAACCAAGCATGTGTGTGCCCTTGACTGGAATCAAACCTGGGACCCTTCAGTCCGCAGGCTGATGCTCTTTCTACTGAGCCAAACCAGCTAGGGATCTGTAACTCTTTTTCTATCCCAAGTTCTTTTTAAAATTATCCTAATGCATTCTCTGACAGTCATATTTAGTTGGTGATATTGCAGTTTGTCACTAATCCCTTATATGTATATGTTTATGTAATCCCTTACTCTTAGAAGGACCACAGAATGATCATCACAGATAGAGATCAACATTTCAGAAGTTCCTCTGAGGCCTTTTCAAAAGGTAGTCTACAAAAATGACAATTGCCCTCAGTACAGATAGAAAACACATATAAATACATTTCTATTTCAAGTTATTGAGGTATACAGTCTAATTTTTCAGAAGTCAAAGTAGTCATTCAAAATTCACACCAATAGTAAGTGGCAGAACTCACCTTAGGACAATAAAGTGGACTGAAAGGTCCCAGGTTTGCTAAGCATCTTGAATGACTGGAACTGATCACCAGACTTTATTGTATCCAGGTCTCTGACACTTCCATCATCACAAGAAAAGGGAAAGAGCTAACTCTCTAGACTTGTGTTTAATTTTGGCCTTTATCTCTAAAAATAAATTTCTAATAACCGAAAGTAGATTGTTTTCTTCACTAATGAAATAACTTGGTTTTCTTTACATTTCAGTTTGTTTTTCTTCAAATAATAAAGAAGAAAAGGGTAGTAATGGTTTCAAATAGAGCTATTTTTAGTATTTTTATTTAATGTTTCTTTGCCATGTTTTTAGACACTTGAAGAAAGTGTTGATTTGAGAACAGATAATCAAGTGTTAATCCTCCTGCTTAATTTGTGAAGAGTTTTAGAAGGTCAAATATCTCCCACAAAATTTTTCCCTGGTGATCATCATCTACTAAGACAAATTTTTAGTTTGAGGAAAACAGTAATTAAGAGTCTGGTTTCTCTCTACTACAAACACTATATTTTCTCATTGTTAAGGGTAGTTATATATGTACTCTCATTGCAGTGGAAATACAATGCAGAACATTTAAATAATAATGTTATCAGAAATAATGTCTTTTTATTGTTACATATGGAAGAAAATGTAATTTAATGTCAATTAAACTACAAGAATTGAAATTTTAAAAAGTGTAGGTAAAGTAATAGAAAAATAGATGATTAAAAATATTGTGGTTTAGAGAATTTTAAATAGAGAAGTCATAGATGTGTTAAACAGGTATATTGAATCTTTTAAAAAGAAAATGTAGAGTGTTGTTCATTTCTGACCAGATATTAGTACAAGAGGTGACAGAGAGACCCCCATTAAAATGCTTGGTGAGCACTCAAGAGGCTGCCTTTGAGTTAATCGGTAATTTTTCACATACGACATCTAATCTATGAATATAAATTACTTTGCACTCTTATTATTCCTTAATTGAAGTGCACCAATGTGAAATTGCCATGGATGTTGCAGGAATGATTCTAGCCTCAATTAACTTGGGTAGAATTGAAGTCCCTTTTTTCCCTGAACTAGGACTATTGTCTGACATCTTATATTTATTTAAATTGTTACTAGAAAATTAGAGGGAGACTGTGTGTGACTAGATGTTTTATAAGAATATTCTGGAGCCAAAAGGCATCTGAACAATCTATTTTCTATTTTAATCTATACTCTCTGATGCAGCTGTTTTGTGTAACAGTTGTGCAGCCAGCAGTAACTTAATCTCCCCAGCTTCCATTTGGGAAGATAGATTAATAGAACTCATTTTTTTCAAAGTGGCATTTAGAGTCTCTGCGATTTTTAATTCAAAAGGCAACTATCTCTATTATTTTTTAAACTAATTCTCTTACAAAGCTGTTATTGTTTAATATATAAAACATGATTTGAGCTTTCTGTCTAGAATATGAAGAGGTCAACATGAATGTACGTAATTCTAAGCCTTTCAGCCTACCAATTCTAAAAACTGTTGAAAGAACATGTTGCCAATAGCCGATAATGAATATTAATAAGTAACTGATTTTAAAATATAGGCTTTGTTTTTTTCCTAATTAGTTATCATTTTGAAAAATACTCTTGGGGGGAAAAATGGCAGCGGAATAGATGGACATGTCCCGAGCCTCATCCCGGAGAAGAGAGAAAGAACAGCTGAGGGTCTCATGGGGAGTGTTTGTTGGTGAATTGAAGAACAGCTATACTCCAAGAGAAGATTACAGACTGCTGGGCAGGGCTCTCCTGATTGGACAGCTCCCACAGCTGCTGGGGTTCTCTCCCAGAGCCACCAGCTCATATGCAGGGATGGTGCCATCTGGAAGGGGAAAGTGAATGTTATCAGAAGCCTGAAAATCTACAACTACGGCACCCACCAAACAGCTGTGAACCCTAGAACAGCGGTCCCAAATAGGTGCAAACATGTGGACTCAAAGGAGCTCTACACTCCACCATGGATTTTGCCTGGGATAAGGAGAGAGAGAACTACATAATCAGACACTCAGAGAAGGGAGACCATGAAGAGATAAAGAAACAGCCTGCATATGAAAGAGAAGCAGGCATCAACAGAAAAGGAAGTAAACAAAATGGAGGCAAGCAACCTGTCAAAGAAAGAATTCAGAGCAATGGTCATAAGGTGGCTGAAAAGAATGGAAAACCAATTTGACAATATGAGTAAAAACCAAGAGGAAATGAAGAAGAAGCAAGAAAAAAATGAAAAATGACATCGCTGCTGTAAAAAAACTTATTAGAAAGCATCAAGAGTAGACTAGAAGAAGCAGAGGACTGCATCAGTGAGCTAGAAGACAAGATAGGAAAAAATACCTAAGTAGAGCAGCTTCTAGAAAAATAAATTAAAAAGCAACAGGAGAGCCTAAGGGAATGTTGAGACAATACAAAATAAAACAACCTCCACATCATATGGGGGTGTCAGAAGGAGCGGAAACTGAACAAGGAATAGAAAACCTGTTTGAAGAAATAATGACAGAAAACTTTTTTGATATAGGAAAGAAAAACCCACACAAATCTAAGAAGCTCACAGAGTCCCAAGCAAAATGAACCACAAAAGACTGACACCAAGGCATATTATAATTAAACTGGCAAATACTACCAATGACAGAGTAAGAATCTTAAAAGCAGCCAGAGAGAGACAGAAAATTACCTACAAAGGAATCCCCATCAGACTAGTGACTGATCTCTCAACAGAAACTCATCAGGCCTGAAGAGAATGGAATGAAATATACAAAGTCATGCAAAGGAAGAGTCTGAATCCAAAAATGCTGTACCTAGCAAGGCTGTCAATCAAAACTGAAGGTGAAATCAGGAGATTCATACACAAAAAAGAACTAAGAGAATTTATTACCACCAAACCAGCAATGCAAGAAATGCTAAAAGGTCTGCTGTAAAAAAAGAAAAGAAAAAAGAAATAGGAAGCAAAGAAGGAACACAGGGGTAAACAATAAAAATGGCAATGAATAAATACCTATCAATAACAACTTTAAATCTAAAAGGACATAGGGTAACGGATTGGATAAGAAAACACTACTTATATCTGCTGTGAAAGAAAGAAAGAAAGAAAGAAAGAAAGAAAGAAAGAAAGAAAGAAAGAAAGAAAGAAAAAAAAAGAAAGAAAACCCATACACTGAGGGTGAAGTGATAGAAAATGTTTTTCAGGAGAATGGAAATGAAAAAAGCTAGGGTAGCAATACTTATATCCAACAAATTAGATCTCAAAGTGAAGGACATAACAAGAGATAAGAAAGGCCACTTCATAATACTAAAGAGAGCAATCCAACAAGGAGAAATAACTCTGGTAAACATATATGCACCCAGTACAGGAACATCCAAATACATTAAAAAAAAACTCCTGAAGGATATCAAGGGAGAGATTGACAGCAATGCAATTATAGTAGGAGACTTTAATACCCCACTATCATGATTGGACACACCCTCTAAACAAAAAATCAACAAAGAAATATCAATCCTAAATGACTCACTAGACCAGATGGAATTAAATGATATCTTCAGAACATTTCACCCCAAAGCCACAGAATATTAATTCTTCACAAGTGCACATGGGTCATTTTCAAAGATACACCATATGTTGGGTCATAGGCAAAGTCTCTTCAAATTCAAGAAGATAGAAATCATATCAAGCATCTTTTCAGATCACAATGGCAAAAAACTGGAAATCAACTACAATAAAAAAATCCAAAGAAATCAAACACATGAAGACTAAACAGCATGCTATTAAACAATGACTGGTTTACCAGAAAGATCAAGGAAGAAATAAAAAACATCATTGCAACAAATGACAATGAAAACACAACAATCCAAAATCTATGGGGCATAGCAAAAACAATCTTCAGAGGGAAGTTCAAAGCTCTACAAGCCTACTGCAAAAAAAAACAACAAGAAGCAATGGTAATAAATTACCTAACCCTACAACTCAAAAAGTTAGAAAGAGAGCAACAAAAAAGCCTCAGTGTAAGCAGTAAGAAGAAAATGATAAAGATCAGTGTGGAGATAAATGGCATAGAAACAATACAAAAAATCAACAAAACCAAGAGCTGGTTCTTTGAAAGGATAAAAAAGATGAATGAACCTCTAGCCAGGCTCACCAAGAACAAACAGAGAGGATCCAAATAAACAAAATCAGAAATGAAAGAGGTGAAATAACAATAGACCCCACAGAATACAAAGGATGGTTAAAAAAATACTATAAAGAACTCTATTCCAACATACTAGACAACTTGGAAGAAATGGACATATTCCTAGAAAAATATAACCTTCCAAAACTCATTCAGGAAGAATCTAAACATCTCAATACTAGGCCAAAAACTATGGAAGAAATAGTTATTAAAACAAAAGCCATGGGCCAGATGGCTTCACATGGGAGTTTTACAAAACATTCAAGGAAGAATTAAAAATTCAAGAAGAAGGAACACTTCTAAGCACCTTCTATGAAGCCATCATCACCCTAATACCAAAACCAGATAAAGACAAAACAATGAAAGAGAATCACAGGCCAATATCCTTTATGATCATAGATGCCAAAATCCTCCACAAAATTCTAGCAAACTGGATCCAGCAATCCATCACAAAAATCATGCACCATGACCAAGTAGGATTTATCCCAGAAATGCAATGATGGTACAATATTTCCAAATCAATAAATGTGATATATCACATAAACAAATTCAGAGATAAAAATCACATAGTCATATCAATTTATGCAAAAAAGGCATTAGACAAAATCCAACACCCTTTCTTGATAAAAACTCTCAACAAGGTGGGAGTAGAAAGATCACACCTCAACATAATACAAGTTATATATGATAAACCAATGGCAAATATCATACTCAATGGGCAAAAAGTAAAACCATTCCCCCTAAGAACTAGAACAAGACAGGGATGCCCACTCTCACCACTCCTGTTCGACATAGTACTGGAAGTATTAGTCATTGCAACTAGACAAGAAGAAGAAATAAAAGGCATCCAAATTGGAAAAGAAGTAAAGCTGTCCTTATTTGCAGATGACATGATATTGTACACAAAAAAACCCACAAAATAATCCATAAAAAATCTAATAGATTTAATAAATAAATTTGTCAAAGTAGCAGGATACAAAATTAATACCAAGAAATCTATGGCATTTTTATACATCAATAGTGAACTTACAGAAAGAGAGTTTTAAAAGCAATCCCATTTATCATTGCACCAAAACAATTAAGATACCTAAGAATAAACTTAACTAAGGAGATAAAAAACCTATACTTGGAAAACTACAGGACACTGAAAAAAGAGATAGAGGAAGACATAATCAGATGGAAAAGCCTACTATGATCATGAATTGGTAGAATCAATATCATTAAAATGTTCATACTATTCAAAGCAATCTATAGATTCAATGCACTCCCCATTAAAATGCCAATGGCATATTTCACAGACCTAGAAAGAACTCTCCAAAAATTCATCTGGAATACAAGAAGCCCTGAATAGCCACATCAATCCTGAGAAAGAAGAATAAAGTAGGTGGGATCTTAATACCAGATTTCAAGCTGTATACAAAGCTACTGTTCTCAAAACAGCCTGATATTGGCACAAGAACCGCCATATAGACCAATGGAATAGAATAGAGAATCCAGATATCAACTCAAACCACTATGCTCAATTAATATTTGACAAAGGAGACATGAACATACAATGGAGTCAAGACACTCTCTTCAATAAATGGTGTTGGGAAATTGAACAGATACATGCAAAAAACTGAAACTAGACCACCAACTTACACCACACACAAAAATAAACTCAAAATGGATACAGGACTTAAACATAAGATGGGAAACTATAGAAATGTTAGAGAAATGCACAGGCAGCAAATCTCAGACACATGCCAAAGGAACTTCTTCACTGATACAGCTCCAATGGAAGCTAAAGAGAAAATAAACAAATGGGATTACATCAAAATAAAAGCTTTTGCACAGGAAAAGAAACCATCAATAAAACAATAAGAAAGCCCACTGTATGGGAGAACATATTTGCAAATGTTATCACTGCTAAAGGCAACATCTAAAGGCAACTTATACAACTTAATAAAAGGCAGATAAATTATCCAATAAAAAATGAGCTATTTTTTAAATAGATTCTTTTCAAAAGAAGACAGAAAGAAGACCAAAAGACACATGAAAAGATGCTCAAAGCCACTAATTATCCAAGAGATGCAAATCAAGACGACAATTAAATACCATTCATATCTGTCAGAATGGCTATCATCAAGAAATCAACAAATGACAAGTATTGGTGAGGATGCAGAGAATAAGGAACTCTGGTGCTCTGTTGGTGGGAATGCAGAATGGTGCAGCCACTGTGGAGAACAGTATGGAGTTTCCTCAAAAAAACTAAAAATGGAACTCCCATTTGACCCAGTAATCCCACTCCTAGGAATATATCCTAAGAAACTAGAAACACCAATCAGAAAAGATATATGTACCCTTTTGTTCATAGCAACACAATTTACTATAGCTAAGATTTGGAAATAGCCTAGGTGCTGTCAGCAGATGACTGGATCAGAAAACTATGGTATCTACACAATGAAATATTATGCTGTGGTTAAAAAAAAAAAGAAGGAATTCTTACCACTTGCAGCAACTTGGATGAACTGGAGAACATTATGCTAAGTGAAATAAGTCAGTCAATGGAAGAAAAATGCCACATTATCTCACTCATTTGTGGATAATAAAGAATATTATAAACTGATGAACAAAAATATAAATACCGAGGCAGTAAAGCATCAAACAGACTGTCAAATTACAGTGGGAAGGTTAGGGAGAGGTGGGGTAGATAAGAGATCAACCAAAGGACTTGTATGGAGGAATATAAGCATAACCAATGGACATGAGACAATGAGGTGAAGGCATGTATGGGAGTGGGGTGAGGAGCAATGGAAAGATACATACACATGTAATACATTAATAAAATATGGAAAAATACTCTTGGTTTCTTAGTTTTTACCTGGAATTAAAACCATGAAGAAAATAAATCTTATCTCTAATCATACTGACTAAATAGATATAGATGCAATTATGTCTACAAAGACTAAAAGTAATTGATGAAATTGTTTGCCAATCCTTGATTATGAGTAAATATTAATATCAAGGATTGTACCTCAAGGTATCTTCTAAAATTAAGTTTTATAATTCCTCTATATCAGGGATGGGGAACATCTAGCCTGAGGGCTGTATAAAGCCAATGGAATCATTTGGTCTGGCCTTGCCAAGGAATAGAGGTGAATTAATTAAATGTTTGACTAACTATAGCAGGCTAATTTTTAAGTTGATAGTTTTTTATGGCCCAAGAATGATGTTATAAATATCCAAATGGCCCTTGTCAGGAAAAAGCTTCCCCACCCTTGCCATGAACAAATTGATCAATTTATGTTTTGATTAAACATTCTATCCAATTACTTTTCACATTCTTAAGACTTATAACCAGCTCTGAATGTTGTTTCCAAAAGTCTCCTATTACATGAATATGTTAAAATGTTACCTAATGTAGATCCTGACTGGCATTACTTGGAGACTAACATCAAAGGTGATTCTCTGTCCTTGACAGAATTATGTCTATTGTTATGTTCAAATCAATGTGTATTTATTGAGTGCTTATTATGTATCAAGCCCTAGGAATACATACTAGGTGACTCTAATACTTTAATAGTCATCCATCAGATTATTTAGTGATCCAAACAAGTATTTTAACAATGAGAATGGCAATGCTGGCCCTGGATAGAACTGAATTTTCACTGAGGCTAGAAAAATACCAACAGATCTAAAAGAAATGCAAAAATGGTAAAATTCCTACCATACTCTTACCTATTTTGCAAGTCAAGTTTATTGGCTGTTCTGTATATGATATTATCTCAAAATCCAACGGGTTATTATTGCAAAACTGGCTTTCCACACATAGACAAGAGTTTGTGGGAAGAATAGGCAAGACTATTCTTTAGAAAAAAAAACTCACTGGGATGAGCCTAGTTCCATTTTTAATAATGCCATTTTCTGGATTATAGAGGTTATGAATGAATGAGTGAATAAGTCCTTTGCAGTGAGAGATAAATTACCTCTTGATAATCAACAGATGGTCACATTTGATAAATGGGATCAGTAGGAACCAAAGGCAAGCACAGTTAGTCTACTATAGGACGGTGACTCATATATTGAGCTATTCCAATAGAAATGCCCATTAATCCTTAACTTTGTTATGTTATGGGCCATCTAGGCATTCAGAATAGACTAATTCTTAAGAGCCAATAGCACAAAAGCCGGTTTAATTGTGGTATTTACAAATCTGAAGACTGATACATCTTAAGCACTCTCTAAATTACTATAAACCGATCATATATTAAGGAAGGTTGTATATGCCTCTTTATAATGCCAATAAAATTCATAAGTCATCATTGTTTTTTGGAAATTAGTGGCCAACATCAAATGTGATTTTCTAGTCTTGACAGAACTGTGTTCATTTTAAGTTCAAGACCATGCACATTTATTGAGTGTCTAATATGGATCAAGTCCTAGGATTACACATCACTTAGAAACTATTAAAATAATCCTTGAGCTCTACAGGCTCACTATTCAATGACCTGTTTCTTAACATTGGTTCTCTATATGTAACTGGCCCAACGTATGTTTCTCATCTTTGAAAGAAAAAGCCACCTCCATTTTTCTAAGAGTCTGCCTCTCAAAACGCTCAGGGAGGGCCTTGTGACAGGTCCTTCTGGTCCTGGCTCTCTTATAAGTCTACCTCTTATTCAGACTTCTCATCTGAACGATTTTATCAGTGCAGCCAAGAAGTCTGTCCAATCTTTAACTTTACTTGCAGTTATCTATACCCCCTCAGTCATGGACAGCTGTCAGCTAAGCCAACTTGTATTCATCATTCATTCATCAAGCAGCCCAGCTCGGAGGCCAGATAGAGAACCTGAACCAAAGGTCTATTACAGCTATCTCCGGAAGCCACTCGCAGTCTTCTCAGCTTGAAACCTCCCTGGCAGTGAAAGACTAGACATTTTCAGCTTCATTGTGATGGCTGCTGCTCTGCTTTGCTCTGATATCTGAGGCCATCAGAATAAAACTGAGTGTCTGTAAATCTGCCTGAAAATTTGCAGAGGTCTGATGTATGTAAATTGAAGATTCTTAAAACAACAACAACAAACCACTAATCCACAGGTCATGTTTTTCACGACCAGGACTGACTCGTTCACTCCTACTGACTTTGTTAGCCAGTGATGTGGATCGCTGTACAATCAATTAAGCTTGGAATTGTAGGCACCAGACTTCTAGCTACACCTTTCAGATTTGCCAGTGGAGCTCAGCTTGATCATTAGCAAGTGAAGGATATGCAAAAGGGACAGCAGAGCAAAGACCCCATTTTGGTTTAGAAAAATTATACTTATATTTGTTTATACATTCTTCTATAAATTTGTACATCTGGCATATTATGTGCTAAAGGCTGGCAGGGGATACAAAGGAGAATTCTTTTTCTCTTCCCTTATGCTTTTCCAAATGTTCATAGTCTAATATGGAAAAGAGTCGTCCATGCATATAAAACTATTTATAAAGATTATCCAAGATAAAAATGTATAGTCACCATTTTAGCAAACACTTACTGAGTACTTATTATCTGTTAGGAAGTATTCTAGGGATGTATTGCATAATAAAGAACTCTACTATAACATTTGTGTGTCAGATTATAGTAGAGAGATTAAAATAAAAATGCACACTATAAGCCAATTTCCAATCTTTATATTAGAGCTCTTTACCATTAGATCAGACTATTATTTTCCCAACCTTGCTCCTTCCCACCCTACTCTGTGGCTTCTCCATGTCCAGGAAACTTATGCTGGCCCTTCATACAATGAACAGCTTCAAATGAGGGTTGCAAGGAACCCTAAAAAGAATGTGATAATCACATTATTGCCCACATATTTGTCCCTTCACGGAACAGTGTTAAACTCTAAATGAAATGATACAGACCTGAAGTCCTATTTTTAGAGGTGAAGCCATACCTGTTGTAGATATTGCCTTTCCCCACCTTTATGTCACTGTTCTATGTACATTCAGCAATAAGTTGAGAACTGCCTTTATTTTATAATGTGATAGTTCCAATTCATGCATTGCTTATATCCTCGCTTCTTTAAACTCAATTCTTGTCACATGGTCCAATAAATATGCCTTTGAGCTTAATTGTAAAGATATGCTCTCAATACAATTAAGAGAAGTTTTACCCACTTCTTAGAACCATATCATCTAGACAGAAGATATAAAGAATAGAGCAATCAGGGCAAAAGTCCACTGCTGTTCTCTTTAAGTTTCATGACTGGGAGCAAGGTCCTTTCTTAGAATTAAATGACAGTTCTGTCCCCAGGAGCTTTACCTGACAGCCAGCTTTCTTGGAGAGAAGTAATCACATCAAGTGAAAGTAGTTCACATTCCCTTTAAAACTAATGTGGAATTGAATGAGTACTTTATCCACTTACCCACTTTATGAAAAGTGAGTCCTATTCTACTTAAAGAAGAAACCACAAGTCATTAGCCTAGAAATACTTTTGATGAAAGACACATTTTCTCTTGAGTTATGTTTAAAACCAGAGGAGTTTTCTCTCACTTTCCATTTTCGCTTAGTTATTTTTCTCCTCTCTGATTGCACCTTTGTATTATAAGACGGAGGCTGCTGTGTTTCATTGTCACAAATGGATCATACATTTGTTCCAGTGTGTGACCTATGGAAAGGAGAAGATTATATTATCAAGGAAGAGAAAGAGGTTATGTAGGCTGGATGATTTGTTAAGAGAGAAAAAAGTTAAGTGTTCAGAAGAAAGATGCTTAGAAGCCCAGAAAAAGTCATATATTAGGTTGTGACAGCAGATGAACGTTTTGCTTAAAAGAAGATGTGAAAAGGCACCCTTTATTATCAAAATACTAAAAGCATACCTTTTTTCAGGACAAAAGGTTTATGTCTAACTGTCATTAACTCATGAGGTAACCTCCAAGTCTTATCTACTATCAAAGGTTATTATATAGACTGAATGAAACATGGTATGCAAAATACTTAGCCTAGCATAGTTAAGGTTCTTTAAAAATTCTAGTTATATTACATAGGAATAATCACCTTTATTAACTGCTATATCATGCAATTAGCTCATATTCTGAAAAGACCAAAGATATATATTAAAAATGTTTTTGTTTTTATTTTTTTAATCTTTATTATTGAAAATATTAAATAGGGTCCCCTGTCCCCCCACTTTAACTTCTTCCAATCTGCTCCCATCCCATCCCCAGGCTCTCACCACCCCATTGTCATGTATATATGCATACAAGTTCTTTTCACCCACCCTCTCCTGCCTTTAAAGATGTGCTTTTTTTGAATTTTATTTATTTTGTTTAAATTAAGGTTTTTATTTGTTTCAGGGAAAAGGCTATAAAATAAAAAAATAATAAAAAAAGATTGCTTGAGGAGTGGGAATCAGATACAGAGAAACTTTAAGATGACAAAGGAAACACAAGTTGAAGGACACTAGCCTAGCTAATGCCTAGAGGGAGAGTCCCGAAAGGGAAGGAATAAAAGTCAGCCCTGGCTGAATCAAAGAGGCCAAGGAAAAGAGAGGGAAAGGGAGGGCATATGCATGGAGCAGATGGCGCTGGGCCTCGAAGCTGAGTTTGAGAAGTTAACATTGTTTGTTCTGATCATAAATAATTTAACAGAATCTATGGCCCAGCTTGGGCAAAACAGCAGCTCTGACCTAGGATATGTAGGTAATCAAATATTGATACCCCCCTACCCTCGGAGCTACACTTGTTCCTAAGAGCTAGGTTTCTCTGGGCAGAATCTGACACACTGTAATATATATATATATATATATATATATATATATATATATA
>JAAGEH010002492.1:0-35147 GCA_011751065.1 Lasiurus cinereus | reverse complement strand
TTTCTTTCTTTCTTTCTTTCTTTCTTTCTTTCTTTCTTTCTTTCTTTCTTCTTTCTTCCTTCCTTCCTTCCTTCCTTCCTTCCTTCCTTCCTTCCTTCCTTCTTTCTTTCTTTCTTTCTTTCTTTCTTTCTTTCTTTCTTTCTTTCTTCTTTCTTTCTTTCTTTTTTAATCCTCACTTGAGGATATGTTTCCATTGATGGTTTCCTCTTCCCTCTGATCTCAGGCTCGGCCCCTGCCCTCTGATCGCTGGCTCAGCCCTGCCCAAGCCTAAAGCCTTGGCCCGAGGTTTTAGGCTTGGGGAGGGGGCCCCCGCCTCTCCAATGGCCAACACGGAATGACCTGGGTGGCAAGAATGTTCCCAGGACCCAGGTATATATGCAAATTAACCATCATCTTTGTTAAGTTAATTTGCATACTCACCCTTATTGGCTGTGAGTGAGATATGGCCAATTTACATATTTGTCTATTATTAGGTAATATGTTCTTATGAGACCTTCCATCAAGATAGGTAGGATGAATGCAAATCTATTGGGGGGGCTCCAGCCTAAAGGCGAAGGTATATGTCTTATCCTCAGTGAGAGACAGTACTTAATGTAAAAGAAAATTTTTAAAATGGGTCAAATGCCCTACCCAGTTTGGCTCACTGGATAGAGAGTTGGCCTGTGGACTGAAGAGGACAGGGTTTGATTCTGGTCAAGGACATGATTACAACTTGATGCCTGACCCTGGTCATGGTGTATGCAGGAGGCAACCAATCTACGTGTTTCTCTCACATTGTTATTTTTTTGTCTCTCCCACTTCCTTTCACACTCTAAAAATTAATGGGGAAAAAAATATATATATCCTCAGATGAGGATTAAAAGTGGGTCAAATGCCTGAGGAAGAGTGCATCATGGAGGGAGTGAATGAGGGTAGAAGTGGAATATTTGTAAAACTTTCACCAATAAAGATAACATTTTAAAAATAGGCCAAATGCAAGCTGCAATACACATTGCTGTCTGGTGTAAGGAAGAAGGTGATAGACTGGGGAGAAAAAGATCTGGGTTCAAATTTTAGTCTATCACTGTCCTAGTTTATGTCCCCCTGTCCAGTATTGGTAGTGGTGCTGTTTGTTTGCTTCTTGCCTCATTTGTAATTAGGTGATCACAATGAATCTCCCTTTCAGGTATGACCTGTCATTATGTGATCTTCCACTAAGGGTGGGTTACTTTAAGCAGAGTTCAGGATAGACCAAATGGTGAATGACCCAATTTAAGGCAGAATATCAAAAATTCAAACTTACTCTCATTTCAATATACTTTTTTATTTCAAAATGACATTTAATGTGCACTTAATAAGTGCCAGAGTGTTTGCAGAGCACATTAAATTTGTTCGCACATTAAATTTTTCAACTCTATAAAGTAGAAACTATTTGGTCTTAGTAACTTCACATCATGGAATTTTTAAAAAATATATATTTTATTGATTTTTCACAGAGAGGAAGAGAAAGGGATAGAAAGTCAGAAACATCAATGAGAGAGAGACATTGATCAGCCGCCTCCTGCACGCCCCCTACTGGGGATGTGCCCGCAACCAATGTACGTGCCCTTGACCGGAATCGAACCTGGGACCTTTTCAGTCCGCAAGCTGACGCTCTATCCACTGAGCCAAACCGGTTTTGGCATCATGGGATATTTTTGTCATATATCTAATAGGAAATTTAAGCAGACTTGCTAGTGTTACTGTAAGCAGGATGTGAATCCAAGACAGCTATCTGAAAGCATTACCAGAGCATCTCTCTTACTAGAGAAAGCTCATTGGCCACCCATGTTCCTACTCTGACCAATGATATAAGCTTCTGCCCAAAGTTACCAGTATCACTGGGTTGGCAACACTCTTAGGAAGTTTACATCATCTCTATATTTTTGAAGTTACTAAATGTGAAAAATATTATGACCTCAGTGTTCCCTTGCTGAGCCAGATTCATAGCATTACCACCACCTGCTCTTCCAAAGGTTTCCATTTAATGCAGGTTTAAAAATAAGGACTCTGAGCTCTCAGTTGCTTTCTTTAGAGAAAAGGTGTAAGTCTGATTGGAGAGTTTAAGAAATTCCACAGTGATACTGTGGAAAGAACTTATCTCAGCTCTGCCTCATAACCTTGGACAAGTCAACTATACAGGTTCTCAGTTTCTCCATCTCTAAAACAGAGTGATTGAAGAAGGCAATTTGTTGGAGAAGGGAACTGGATTGGATTATACATCGGTTTATTTATTCTTTAAAAAATTTGTTTTAATTCACTTCAGAGAGCAGAAGGAAGAAGGAAAGAGACAGAAACATCAAAAATGACAGAGAAATCATTGATGGACTGCCTCCTGCAAACCCTCCTTTGGGGATTGAGTTCAACATCATTGAGCAATACCAGCCAGGAAGGTTTATTGATTTTTAAAATCCATACAAAACATTTAAAAATTAAAATGCACAATACTTGATAAAACATGTACTGTCTAATGAAATGTTTAAAGCAGATAGTTTAAAACCTATTCAAAACCCTTTGTATATTTTCTCCTTCCTCTATCCCTCATTCTGTTTCTTCCCTTCCTCCCCTTTCCTTCCTCAGTCTCCCTCCTTCTCATCTAGGCATTACTTTAGGTGCTAGTGATGTAGTTGTATTGAATAGAATGGACAGGCTTCTGCCATGAGCACACATTCTGGTGCTGGAAAAAATTATAGTAACAAGAAGCCTGATAAAATAAAGTGATAATGGTTAACATGAAGAAAATACAAAGGGAAAGTGTCTTCTTCAGACTCGTTATTTATTTATTTGTTTATTATTTATTTATTTATTTATTTATTTATTTATTTATTATTTTTTATGACATCAATCTGCCTAATAAGTAAGGATAGGGTAGTGTTAAAGGAACTAAATAAGGAATGAGATTTTGGGGTGGAAAACCTGACAGGAAAATGCTGTGGAGTAAGAAATTAATTTGAGACTGAATATTTTTTACATTGAGTATATTGATAGGTGATCATTTGTGACCTTCCAAAGAACAATGAGAAAGAAAGATAATACAGGAGGCCAACAAAGGAACCAGGGATCATAAGTTCTGATGGGTTTTACAGAAGTTTTTACCCTAAGAAGAAATGTGAGTTTAAAATGTGATTTTAATAGCCACTCATGACAACAGGAATAGGCCTTGCAGAAAGGCCTTGCAAGAGAAGACTGCATGATATATAGTAATATACTAATTAGACTGAACAGCTGGACGACTTTCTGGATGAAGTCATGGCTGGGAGGGCCAACACCCTTGTAAGAATATCATGCATCAGGCCTCTAGTGTGTGTGTGAGTGTGTGTGTGTTTGTGTGTGGGTGTGTATCCACACTAGAGGCATGAATTTTATGCACTGGGGGAGGATTGTCCCTCAGCCCAGCCTGCACCCTCTCCAATCTGGGACCCCTTGGGGGATGTCCAACTGCTGGTTTAGGCCCAAAGGCTCACCTGCCTGCCTGCCTAACCACTTCCCTGCCAGCCTGATCAATACCCAACTGGTCCCCTGCCAGCCCAATTGCCCCAAACTGCCTTCCCCTGCAGGTCTTGTTTCCCCTAATTGCCCTTTCCTGCTGGCCTGGTCATCCCTAACTGCCCTCCGCTGCAGGCCATCTTATAGGAGCCATCTTTGACCACATGGGGATGGCTATTTTGTGCAAGGATGTGAGGGTCAATTTGCATATTACCTCTTTATTATATAGGATATATCTATCTATATCTATCTATATCTATCTATATCTATATCTATATCTATATCTATACACACTTTTCAGGCCTCTAGTATATATATGTGTGTGTGTGTGTGTGTGTGTGTGTGTGTGTGTGTGTGTTGTATATTTGATCCCTCACATGAAGTCATGTGAGGGATCAAATATACAAAAATAGCAGGACAGCAGCCCTGAAGGGAGGTGTGTGTCTGTTGTTTTCAAATAGAAAAGGTAGCTCTTTTGTGAGCCCAGGAAAGAATTCAGTTCCTCCAAGGCAGTCTTAGCTGTGCATTAGAATCACTTGGAGAGATTCAAAAAGCCAATGCCCAGTCCTGCCCCAGATCCTCTTGTAATCTCTCAGGAGTGAAGCCTGGCAGTTAGTCTGTTTCTAAAGCTCCACAGGTGGATTGTAATAAGAAGCCTGGGTTGACAAACCTGCTGAAAAGTATCCAAAATGGAAATGATAATAAAAAGCCAAATATTTATGATCATAATAACTAATAATTATCTTATATTTATAAAAAAATTTATGTTTACCAAAACACCCACACAACTCCCCCCCCCAAAAAAAAAACACTTGTGTTTATTTGTTTTTCAGTAGGTCTTTCTGATCATAAAAAATGTTTAAAAGAGAATGTGACAAAATAACAGATGTCTTTGGATAATTGTATATAGGTGCAGCTTTTTCTGTTCCTTTATATTTTTTGGTTTTTCTAAGACATATTTAAAATGTACTAATTTTGTATTCAGGAGATATAAATAAGACACAAAGCAAAAATCTACATAATGAACCACTTTATCTACATTATGTAGAAATATACCTACAATTACATTATAATCGGAGAAATATTCTTATAAGAAAAGATTCTTCAACTATAATAGCATTTATATTTTTAAAACAATGTCACCACTGACTTTAAATATCTGCCTTTGTTAATAAGAAATCTGTTCACATAGTTATCATATTGACCACTGAGTATTTTCTATTAATCTTTTCACTCATTATACATCCTAGAGGTTGATACTTTTATTAGCCCATCTTACAAGTGATTAAATAAAGGCACAGGTGGGCTAATGAGCTTGTCTAATATCAAGAGATTATAAAATGGCAGAGGTAGGATTTTATCTCTGTCTTGCTCTATAACCCAGACAGTATGCTATACTACTTGGTGCTAATGTGCTCATGTGATTTTGGGAAGCCTTCAAAAGTCACATACATCTGGCAGGTCAGTTCTCACTTCATCAGGAAGGCTTTCCAATTTATTTTAATGTCCAGAGAGGCTCACTGAACTATAAAGCACCTCCTCCAATGAAATCCTAAAAAGAACTTCAAATCTACAATAGCTAATGAATCTTAAACCAATCACACATTGGATATTCAACGTAGAGAGTTGATGGCTATTTTCCACTTAAATAAACAACAATCTCAGAAAGTGGTGTTTATCGGTACTCATTAGTCCTCACTTTAGTTTAATAGCCATTAGTGACAACAGAGATAAGTTTTATAGGTGCTAATTGACCTCACAGGAAGCCTTTGAAGTTCTCCCACTAGCTTAGGACTTCTTTGAAGTTTCTTGCAGCCAAAGTACCTGGTCAAAGACCTGGGGGAAAATACACATTAGAGAAATAAATACAGGTACCAAACTTTGCACTATATGAGTAATTATAGAACTGTGGTTTAGTGACTATGACCAAAACAAACCTGAACAGTATTTGACAGTAAAGGGCTCCCCAAATTGCTCTAAATTTTTTTCTGAGATGGTATTTAGGAAGATTTTGTTTACATTACTAAATTCTGTTCTTATAACATTAGAAAAAAGGAGAAAGCAATCTACTACTTATGATGCTGTGCAGTTTTCACAACTCATCTAATACACACTAAAAGCCCCATGAGTGAATGGGAAGCTCAGAGAGGTAAAGCAACTTGCCCAACTATTACCGGGAAACCCTCTGTTGGGCTGTTGCTGTGTCTAATAATGAAGGAAGATTGAATCATATTAGGTGTTTATTGAGAAAGCTAGCCAATCAAGAAGACAGAATGCTTAAAAGCATCAAATCCTGCCTTCCAGCAAGGTGCAGGGAACAGGATTAAAAAGAGGAAGGGGCTGGGGTGAGAAATGCAGCTATGTGCAGGCCTGGGGGTCCACAGACATCAGCTATTGTAATTAGTTTTCAGGGATGATATGATGTTTTGACTCTGATGGGTCTGCTTGACCATGCTTATCAATTCTACTTGTTGTATTCACAGCAGAGTCACCTCCCCAATCACTTCACATAGTCCTTGGTAACTAAAAAAAAATACAACAACAAAAACTTAACTCCCTATTCATACATAATAAATATAACCCCCTATTCATATAAGTATATGTGTTCTAAGATTTAAAATATGATTACTTTTCAGATTAATACAGGTGCTCTAGCTATTAGATTATAGATCCCCCCCTATTACAGCATATCTGCTAATAAATAGAGAAATTGAAACTCATTCAGATAAGAAATTCAGAATACTTTCTGTATACCATAGCAGCCTTGATTCTTCAGTTGGCAGAGTTGAGTTAAAACAAGTGGGAATAGGAGACCAAGGAAAAGGAAACCCAAGTCTAATCATGAAAGATATAAAAAAGTTGAAGAATTAAAACAAACAAACAAACAAAAACACTGGCTGTAAGTTTTAATATGCTAGTCAAGCTCCACATAGACTAACATCTATCAAAAACCCAGGCACAATGAAGCAGAGTGAAAGCATAACAAGAATCTGCAATTTGACTCAAAAATTACTCCAGTCTTGTTCCCATTCATCCATCTACTTCCTCCCTCTATGATCACCAGTTCTATATGGTCTCCACATCATTTAGAAGGCATTGAAATTGGGAGATGACAAAAGAAGACATAATTCTAGAGAGGCTGGTATACTAAGCAAGTCACAAAAAATGTAAATCAGGCACAAGCTCTCTGACAGGGATTTAAATTATGTTGGTGTCTATCAAGGACCAGACAAAAAGAGAGTTTTTAGTCCAAGGCCACAATGCCAGGGTTAAGCTGGCATTTGGGTATCTCTTGAGGTAAAACTCTGGAGGATTGAACTAGATCTAAATCAACCACATGTCTAGGGACCAGACTGATGCCAGAGCTTGGAGCAGGGATGACTCTGTACATTATAGGTAGAGGTGAGCATTTCAGAAGCTGGTGACAAGAGGGGCAAACATATGAGAAACCATCCAAACAACTTTTTCATTGAGGAGATCTTGACTTTTTAATGCCCTTGGCTTTTAAATGACAAAATAATCATTCATAATAAGGAAAAATTGGATTCTTTTATAAAACTTTTCTTGTAAGTATTCTGAATGTAATTTTATATTTCAACTTAGCATTATTAAAACTCAAAAAAGTGGAACTGCCTGAAGAAAAGAAGGGGGAAGAATTATTTTCTAGGTGGGGTGAGCAGCTCTCTGCATTTCTATAGATGACAGATCAGGTCATGTGGCCTTCAACACTATGGTAGGGATATATATTTTAAATATCATGGTTTTCTGAATATTGTCATATTCCTAGGAGAAGAAAGATATTATTCCGCAGAGTCAACAGAGTTCTCTCTTTAGTGGGAAAATGGACATTTTTTGGTTAAAATAAAAAAAAAGAACCCAAATAGGTGGGAAGAATGGAGATAAGTGGCCAGCTTAAGAGTGGTTAACCTGCCTCAAGTAGTCTATTGGCATTTGAATGTTTTGATAGGAGAGACTGCTTGAAAATCACATCCCAGCAGAATGAGCTTTAGTAGAAAACCCCCTAGAGAAAAATAGAGTGGATGGAAGGTGATCCTCTAGAATGGTATAGAATTTACTTTTCCAGAAAAGGAAAGAAATGGCTTCGTTTCATTATAACTGTGCCTGAAACCAGAAGAAGGGAGTAGGTTAGCCCCTCAGAGCTACTTCCGCCTGTCTGGTTTTATACGCAGAATCCCTCCTCCATTATCTCACAGAACACTGGAAAACTTTCAAAAGACAAATAATCTTAGCACATTCTTTCTTTTGAGAACTGTGGATGAAAGGGACATATAAATTTCAGTTATTATTACTTATGCACAATAATTTTAGTTGCATTTCCCTGACACACCTCTCCTTTGTAATGTATTTCAGGGAGTATGTGTGTATGTGAGTGTGTGTGTGTGTGTGTGTGTGTGTGTGTGTGTGTGTGTGTATCTGAGTGACTTTGACCCTAGGGCTCTCTTTGATTTATAGGTAGCTCTATAAGTTATGCTGGGGTGGTTTCAGAGCCTGTTTGTTCTGGCATCCCAATAAAGCCTAGCTTCCCATGGCAACTCCTGCCTATGAAGCAAGGCCTAAGGGAAAACACAGTCTTGTTGCCAGAATGAGGCAATGGCACTTTTAGGGTGCTATTTTGCTGGGTGGTATTTCTTAAGCAACCCCACTAATGGAAAACAAAAATACTTCATGGTCTGAATATTATTGCAGAAAGCAGCAATCTTATCTATCCCCAAACAAGTTGAATAATCTTACCAGATTTTACTTAGGTTTTGTGTGTGTTTTTTAATTTGCCATTTGCACAATGGCAAGGATGTGGGGCATGAGTAGGCCCAACATATGCATGCCCCCTTCCAAATATACTTCCCTTTTATATTCTAGAGTTTAAAGTTTAACACAAAGTCCCCAACGTTGATTCTTGCCTGTGATTGGTGCCCCACCCTTGCTTGCAATCAGAAAGAACCAGTGTTTCTCAGTGTTGGATGCAGAGCAGAATCTCATAGAGAGCTTTCAGCAAATACCAGTGCCTACAGCTCCCAAACTAGTGATTCTGACTTACTGGTGGTGTCAGGGGTTGGGCATAAATAGCTTTCAAAGGTCCCCAGGGGATTCTAATGTGTGGGCAATGTGCAACTCCACTGATCTGGTTCATTCCCTTAGAGGGGAATGACCTCTAGAAGTCATTACATAAATACACACATGTTGACTTGTGGTTGATTAAAATGCCTATGTGTAGTTAATTGTCCTCTATTATTATCTAAATAATTTCCATTAGTCACATAGTAAACCAGGTAATCTATAGCAGTCAGGTCCTGAAATACAGGGTGTTGACTTCCATTGCTCTCTCCACCATATTGGAATGTGCCACTTTGTCATAAGGAGTGTGACTATGGCTAGGGGAGGAGGAAAAACAATGCAGAAGTAGACTATACCCTTTTGCATAAAGAACATCTCCTAACCATATGTGTCTTCCTTTTTGGAAAGTGACTTATTCCAGTGGTAAAGAACATTCCTGGATATTTCCATCAATTGATAGTTAGCATGGCTTGGTGACAAAAATTCCTTCTTCAGGGCTCTATACTCACTTTCTGGTGGCTCAGGTAAGTGTGTATATGTCGCAAAATGTGAGATTTGTGGCAATTTTCTAAGAAAATTAGTTTATGCCAATGCTGACCCTGTGTTAAAGAGCTCTCAGCTTTTAGGTGTATATTTGTATTTGAAGTCAGAAACCAGGACACTTTTTGTTGTTGTTGTTGCTTCTATTAATATATGATGTTCACTAAGAAAAAGAGTCATTTTTGGAAATGACTTCTTTTATCTTTTCAATTATTTTAAAATGTCTTTCAACTCTGAATAACTATAACTCTCTGTGTCTAGATGTAAGTTATATACCAGCCTTTGAATTTTCTTCTTTATTAAAAATAAATTATTTAACTAAAGTTACTATTAACATAATGTAGATGCTTTTAAAAAAATTAAGATTTTGTAAGGTTTAAATTAAGAGTCTTTAAGTTATTGCTTTACCTCATAAGAATATGGCTTTTTAGGGCAATAATTTAGTTCATATGAGGAAAAATATTACTGTACAGGGAGGGGCTCTTTGCTTCTAAATGGAACTAAATTAAAGGTATAGGAAGATTGAAGTTGAATACTAAAAAAAAAACAAGATTCACATTAACACTTGGCTTCTTTTTTATTTATTTTTGCATCACCATTTATCGCCTCTTACACCTCCACCTCTCCGCCTGCAATTATCTTATGATTTTCCATGTCCATGAATTCTCTTTCTATATTTTTCAACTTCTATCCTTGAGCCCCCAAAACACACAACTTTATCAAGAAAGGAGAGAACTCGAATCCAAGATGGCGGCATAGGTAAACACCTACACTGCTGCCTCGCACAACAATTTCAAAACTACAACTAAAAGACAGAACGGATATCATCCAGAACCACAGGAAAGCTGGCTGAGTGGAAGTTCTACAGCTAAAAGGAAAGAGAGGGGCTCACGGAGACCCAGAGGAGCTGCAAAAAGCCGAGGTACTGAGACGCGCGCACTGAGAGAGCGGGTGCCGGAGTACCTGGCTGGCTTTCTCTGGCGGGAGGGAAACGGAGACTCTCAAAGGCATTGAACCCCTTATTTTACGACACTAAACCCCAGATCCAGCGAAACTCATACGGGGGGAGTTTGGACTGTGAAAAGGGAGAGGTGCACGGAAATTTAGGGGAGTAGCAGAAGATCAGGTCTGGTCTCGCACGCGCACGGTGCTGCGCGCAGGACAGATTGCTGATTGTGCTGCTGGCTTTCGCGAGTGGGCGTGAGACAGACCCTCCGAACTGTGCAACTTCTGACTCCACTAAGCCCCTGTTTTGGGCGAAACCCTGGGGACCTAAACTCGTGTGGTCCTGGTGCGCAGGGGAGCTGGAAAGGCAGCGGTTAGAGGCACTGCGGGGGCGCGCACACACAAGGACCGCTCCAGCCATTACCCAGTCACGTGAGACTCAGGGGCCGTGGAGGGCAGGGCCGACTGGAAGGCAAGGCGGTCCCTTAAGCCCTGAGACTCCACCCATCCCAAGCTCAACAGAGGCTTCTTCAGTTTTGCGTCTGGTATCATAAGGCTGAATCCAACACCGAAGTTTCCCTGGCATAGTGAAAATGCCAAAACAAGGGAATGGATCACAAACAAAAGAAATGGAGGAAAAAAAACGACTGGATATAGAGTTCAAAACCACGCTTATAAGGTTTTTCAAGAATATGCTAGAAAAATTCGATAAATTTAGTGAGACCCAAGAGGAGATGAAAAAGAATCAACTAGAAATTAAACATACACTGACTGAAATAAAAAATATTATACAGATTCATAACAGCAGACTAGAGAAAGGCAAGAATCAAGTAAAAAATTTGAAATATAAAGAAGCAGACAACATTCAACTGGAAAAGCAAGAAGAGAAAAGAATCCAAAAATGTGAACATAATGTAAGGAGACTCTGGGACAGCTTTAAGCGTACCAACATCAGAATTGTGGGGGTGCCAGAAGAAGAGAGAGAGCAAGATACTGAAAACCTGTTTAAAGAAATAATGACTGAAAACTTCCCACATCTGGTAAAAGAAATAGACTTACAAGTACAGGAAGCATACAGAACCCCAAATAAAAGGAATCCAAAGAGGACCACAGCAAGACACATCATAATTAAAATACCAAGAGCAAAAGACAAAGAGAGAATATTAAAAGCAGCAAGAGAAAAACAGTTTATTACCTACAAGGGAGCACCCATACGACTGTCAGCTGATTTCTCAACAGAAATGATGCAGGCCAGATGGGAGTGGCAAGAAATATTCAACGTGATGAATAGCAAGAACCTACAACCAAGAATAATCTATCCAGCAAAGCTAACATTCAGAATTGAAGGGCAGATAAAGAGCTTCACAGATAAGAAAAAGCTAAAGGAGTTCATCAACTCCAAACCAGTATTATATGAAATGCTGAAAGGTACTCTTTTAGAAGAGGAAGAAGAAAAAGGTAAAAGTCAAAAAATTAGGAACAACAAATACATATCTATCAAGAAGTGAATCTAAAAATTAAGTGAATTAAAAATTTGATCAACAGAATAAACTGGTGAATATAATAGAATCAGGAGCACAGAAAGGGAGTGGACTGATAATTCTCAGGGGGAACGGGTGAGGGGTGTACAGGGAGAGACTGGACAAAAATCATACACCTATGGATGAGATCAATGGGAGGGAGCTAAGGGCAGAGGGAGGGGTGGGAGCTGGGTGGAGGGGTGCTATGGAGGGGAAAAAAGAGAAACAAATGTATTAATCTGAATAATAAAGATTTAATTAAAAAAAAAAAGAAAGGAGAGAACACCCTGGAACTTCTATGGTTAGTGCCATTGTCTCTAAGTCTTTTTACCCCATCTTTTGCTTTTTATGTGCTCTAAATATTTCCAAATATGAAGATATGCATATTTAGAGAGTTATGTCAGATTTCTAGCTCACTGAATAGTAGAACTAGAATAACTCTTAGAGAAATGTAGTATGAATTGCCCTCTTTCCCTACACTGTGTTCCCATTTCACAGATGAAATCATTGATGTTCATCAAAGCTAAATGTCCACAGTCAGACAGTAAAATTGTATAGTAAAGCTGAGGTGATAAATCGGGACATAAAATTTCAAGTCTAGGACATCTACTCATTTAAGCCTGTATAGTGGAATAAACCATGATATAAAAATAATTACAAGTTAAGGCAATAGTTCCAGT
This sequence comes from Lasiurus cinereus, assembly GCA_011751065.1. Lineage (NCBI taxonomy): Eukaryota > Metazoa > Chordata > Mammalia > Chiroptera > Vespertilionidae > Lasiurus > Lasiurus cinereus. The sequence continues at coordinate 22,885 of JAAGEH010002492.1, read as the reverse complement.
ATGCTCTTAGGGGTCATTTTATGTACTTAATGCATGTATACCAATTATGTGTGCATAAATACACTTGTTTAACTTGCTTTACTCTAGAAGATGAGATCCAATCTAGTTCAACATTTTAACTTTTGTTTATCATACTACTAGATGCAACAATTAGTTTGATAATTGTCAGCCACTGAAAATACAACAGAGAACATTAAATATTCCTACTGTAGCACTTCTATTAACAGGGACACATAGAACTTGAAAAGGTAAGTGACTTCTCAAGACTTTCCACATAGGAAGATTTGCATAATACTGTGAACAATTAATCCTGCTTTATTTTGGACTTAGTATTTTTAGAATTCATGATAAATATAATTAATATTATAAATACCAGTATAACACAAAAGAAAAGGGGAAAACTTCTAACAAAAAATCGAAGGAATATGATATAAACTTTTTTAGTGCTATTAGACAAATCTCTTCCTTTCTCTGGTTAATTCTAACCATGGTCAACCTCAGAACCTTTTTTTTTTTTTTTTTTGGATCAGGTTGAAAAGGACTGTAAAAAGAAAAAAAGACAATTAGAAAACAAAAAATTTAAGACAGGTCCATGGAATATGTGGGTTTTTCTCCTTTGCTTCTCTAGATAGAAGATATATGAGTCTCAAAAGTGCAATTAAGCAAGGGAAGTTGCTGAGGTTTGAAAAAAAATATGCACACATTAATTTTATGGTGCATACATTGTTTCCTTAAAAGGAAAGAGTGCTAGGTGAGGCCTCTGTGTAAAGAGGCTCTTTGGAAGAAAAGATTGACTTGAATGCACAAAGTTTCTAAGTGGTAAATAACCTAGACACTGTTCTCCCAAGCTCACCTTACCAAGGATATTGAGAAAATATTGAAAATATTTCCTAATTTTCATCCTGTGGGTGACGCGGACCCAGCACTCTTGAGAAAGGAAGGTAGGTGTAACTAGGTGACTGTTTTGTGCTTTTTTTTTTTTTTTGTGGAGTTTTACGTGGCTCCAGGGAAGAAAGTGCAGATGGCAGCAACCCCACCCATAGTGGCTGGGCTTACTCAGAGCTTGCACTTCCCAGTGAATTTTCTGGAAGACAGGGCCCTCCAGGTGACATGCAGAAAAGTTTCGAGTGTCAAAATGCCCCTACCATGCTTCTAGCTACCTTTTCTGACACAGACAAAAATGCACTTGTAACACTGAATACTAATCAGATACCCCTGCATCAGGTCCTCAGTCATCTATCAATTTCAAGAAATGGCATTTTGATGACCTGAGTATTGAGGATAGGAAAAATTGTTGTTCTTTCCTCCCAAGCATTGGAAGAGTTTTTCACTCAGAAAGTCAAATTTGTCTCCCCATTGTAGATTAGAAGCTGAGTATAGCTGTTTGCTTTATGTTAAGATGACAAGCTGTGCATACCTTTCTGAGGCGAGGCCTGGGTGTACTGAGGTGTGTCCCAGAGGAAGTCAGTGTTCAGAGCTTTATTTTTTGTGTGTGAGCTTTCAGTTTAATTATACCCATGCTGCTAGCTCACTTTTTATTATTACTCTTATTCATTTTAATATCCACTTCTCTTGGCTAAGCATAGAGAAAAATGCATTTATTATTTGAACAGCTTCACATTTATGATGTCTTATGAGTTTGCCAAACTGAAGACTATGCTGTAAACGTGCTGTAATAATACAGAGAAGATGAGCTTGAGGCAAAGGAGCCTCACAATTTGCTCACTGCTCAGAATTTGAAAGCATTTCAATGACATGAGATAGGGAAAGAATAAAACAGGCAAGATGGGGGATCTGGGGACCAGGAGCAAGTTCAGAGGAATGAGACTGACAGTGCATATGTCTCTGTTCAGTTTTAAATTTGGAAGGAGAATAACAGATTACACATTGACATCCTGAGAACAGCAACTGTCAAAATTGTCAGTCAGTGGGAGATTGGGTCCTTTCAACTACTTGTTGAACTAAGAAGTTAAGAAATAAAAAGGCCATCAAACTTATTTCAAGCCCTCTCTTTTAGCAAATTTACTCGGTAAAATCAGCATCTGGGGGCAAAATAAAGCTTATTATTTTGTGTTTGACATAATACTAAAGATGGGGAAGGGTAACATCTATCCACTTATTGCATTATTTAATTTATTTATTCAAAAATCTATCTTCCATCCCATCCTGACCCCTAGCACGTACTCTGTGCCAGGCCAGGTGCTGAGTTACATACAAATATATGTTAAATGCTAAATGCTGGTCATTCGAAATTAGTATGATTCAATCCCTGTCTTCAAGGAGCTCACCATGTTCTATGAGAATCAGATACAAGAGCCAATGACACAAATGCATTGTGGTGGCTGCACACAGGGGTAGGGTATGTGCCAAGTATTAATGTGAAATAAAATAGAGTACAGTGATCATACCTTCTTACAGTATTCAGAGGAGCCACCCTTTTCTAAGGTAGAGCTGCTGAACTGGATCTTGGATGAGGAGGTGGAACAAACTCCGACAAAGTCTTCTCATTACCTTCAGGCCAAAAGACACAGAATAAGCAACATCTCATGTCCTCCTTATTTTAAAGTTGGAAACATCTTGGAGAAACAATCCAACTTCATCATAATCACCTGAGGACATAGAGGAACTATACATTGCAGGGCTCTCATCTTTCAGGTTCTATAGTAGATCCAGAGGGGATTTCAAAGATCTGTACTTTTATGCATTTCAGGAAGTCATTCTGATGTGTGGTCACATTTGGGAAATTTTCAAGCAATTATTCTCAAAATGGGGTCTAGGAACAGGATCACTATAATCTGGAAACTTGTTAGAAATGAAAATTCTTCAGCCGAATTTCAGATCCACTAAATCAGAGATCCTGGGGTGAAGTTCAGTAATCTGAGGTTTAGCAATTCCTCAGATGATCCCAACACAGGTTAAAGGTTCAGAACTACTTTTTTGAGGTAACACACCAGCCCATCAGATGGAACTCCCACATAGTAACTGAAGAGTGTTTACTGAATGACTGTTTGCATAGGTGTGGCCAATTTTAAGACTGATGAGGGATGAAGCAGCCTGGGATTAGCAACATTGGAAGTGGTTACCACACCAGGCACAGAAGGAAAAAGGGAGGAATGATGTTATAGGGCTCTGAAAAAAGTTGGAGAATGCAAGAGGGTTCATGTAACAGAACTTGGCCTGTCTGATCCTCACAGATGTAAAAATAGTGGCAGGAATGGAATAAATACACAACGGGTTCTCTTCTCTCACCCCCCAGACTTTGACCTGCATCTTCCACTTTGCAAACCTACCCTGAAGTTGAAGGGCAATTATAACCAGTTAATGGAGTCTTAGGGAAACAATTTCACAGAGCACAAAGCAGGGTAGAGAACTGCCGAGAATGAATTAGGGATGGCAGCAGAAAACAAAGCGAAATCAGCATATAACCAACCCCTTAGATTTTCCTATCCTCCAAATCAACTTCCAGGATTATCTTCTCAACATTTTATGTCACCCTTTTTGTGTCTATCTCCTGAAACATCTTAGTGTATGCAAATATTGGTGACAGAAAACTCACTTTTGCAGGAGAGGAGTAAAAGATCTTCTTGTTACTAGTTTTGATTGTTCCACATTCTTCTTTTAAATGTAAGAATCTCAGCTCTTCAGCTATTTGAAGATACACATCTTTTACCATCAATATGTTTATTCTTTGGATTAAGCACCTACTACTAGTATTTCTTTTACTGTTCCTCTTCGGACAGGTTTGGGGTATCTTCGCATCTGGTTAACCTATTCACAGTCTAATTTGCCATGCTCCTCTAGACAGCTGTTTTGCTTTATATCTCTCACAGAAATCTGCACAGACCAATCTGATTCAATAAGTGTTTACCCATCACCTATTATGTATCAAGCTGTATATTAAGCAAATGAGGGAGCTTCAAAGGCCCTGACTTCCATCTTCTCCCTGGAAGACCTGTACATCTGATATGTTTCTAAACTGTATCTTGCTACTCAGGAACTAGAAAATTCTTTATTTGCATTATTTCATGTATCTTTGTAATATTCTAGGGAAGAAGAAACCAGTAACTAATATTATGCCATATTTTACCTGGGGGCTGCCAGTACTATCTTGCCAAGGTCATTAAGTAAATGATAGAATAGCCCAGAGTTCCAGATCTGCTGAGTCTCTGTTTTGCTCAATTGCAGTTCTATAACTTAAGTTGCAGAAAAGAAAGCGTAAGCGCATACTATTTTGTGTAAAAAGATATTACACGATGCTTCCTCACTTCTCACTTCCAACAGTTTCTAGAAGCTTGTACTTTGATTTCTCTGCCACCAAAATAGAGAAAATTAACACCTACTTTCTTCACAGAACTTGAAAATTAAAAATCATATGTATTTTGAAGAGCTCAAAATATCCTTAAAATTATCTGAAAATATACAATTTATCATGCCAATAACATGATAGATTCAGAATCTTAGGGCTGAAAGGCCTTAAGAGAAGTTTTGACCCATTTATCTTCAATTTTTAGCATTCATCACATCTCCTGAGGGCTTACACAACTCTATTTCAAGCCTCATTCCCAGCATTTCTGATTCAGCAGGTAAAGGGCAGGGCCTGAGAATTTCCAACAAATTCCCAGGTGATTCTGAGAAACATACTTTGAGAACCAATGATCTAGTTGATCCCTTTATTTTAAAGGTGAGATCACTGAATCTCAGAGTAATAGCAAACTTTCAAAAGGAAACAAGGCCATGTCCAAAAGCTGAGTCTTTCTTCTCTTATTTCAAGATTTCCTGCATTATAAAACTGCTTCCCTCTGCTGAATGCCATTTCCTTATGCTTATTCATATCATTTTTATATCACTGATAGTACCAAGGCACTCCCTTTCCCCAAACCTAACCCAAATAAACATACAATCTATTGAAGATTGTTTTTGCTACACAGAAATGGCTTCAAGATAAGTCTTCTACCTGCCTTTTAATGAAATCTCAGCCAACAAGCACCTCCTAAAGAGAAAAACCAGAGCCAATGCTCTTTCCTTCCTCCAAATTTAATAAAGAACTAGTATGCCTCAGTTCACTCCTATCCAATGACAGATGTCTGAAAGCTGAGTAGAAACTTTGAGAAATTAATTTACTCTCTGTTGTTTCTATTCTCTCCATCTGTAAAACGAGGTCAGCTGTATTGTGCCTCATGTGCAAATCTGTATGCTGCGAGGTTTAGCGGGTAAGTGACTGCACAACGTGTTACAGATGGATGTGTTATGTAGGAATGCTTAATATCAAAGTGAGATGTCATTTTCTTTCAGTCTGCATCTGTAGTTTGTAAAACAAATGCTTCTAAATTCACAGTGTTTTTCTCACATGTACTATTTTTTTCCAGAGTGATATTTTCCCAAAGACTCATGCTGACTTAAGCTTCTGGAACCTTGTGGGTGGATCTGCTAAATTAAAGACTCATATTTAAATTTTCTGCATAACACTCGTGGGTTGAATGCATCACAGTAACTGTGGAAAGTAGAAAAGATTTCTAATCTTGAGGGGCGTGGTAGAACTCTGGGGTGAGGTTTCTGTGAATACAAACAGATAAGAAACCATTTCTCTATCAAAATCACTACTACCTCAAATGTAGTAAAATATAAAGTTAACTAGCAAGATGATATGATAGAGGAATAAAAGGGTAAATACAAGGAAAGATAGATGATAGATAAATAGATAGCTATAGATAATATATAGATAATGATACAGATATAGATGATGTAGACATAGACATGGATATAAATATGGATATAGTTATAGATAATTATCAGGACCACAGTTAATTTAAAAAATATATGGTTAAAATTATATAGTGTTCTTGCTGTGATTATCTGGATTTCAGTTCTGGATGTATTATTACCTTGAATATAATATTCAATATGAATCTGAGTTTCAGTTTATTTGTATTTAACATGGGTTAATGACATCTAGCTTGTTTACTGATTGGTCTATTATAAAGAACAAATGAAATAATGAAACTAAACCTCTTTATAAAGTGCTATCCATATATAAGGTATACTTATTATCAATATTCTGCATTCTTTACCCTACTTCCATTTCTATACTGAGAGAAAACTTCATATTTTCATATTTTGAATATTTTATGTTCACTTTCTTAAACTATTTGTAAAGTAATAAAGGTGATCAAAACTCAGGAGTGAAATAAAATATGAATATATTTAATGTGAGTGTGTATATGTGTTGTGTTTGCATATGGGTAGTTTTAATTCAAAAGTTATTTCCAGTCATGTAAATATTTGTTATCTTATATAAAGAAATGAAAACAAAACAAAGCAAAACCAATGGCCTATTCAAGGAGAAATATCTGATAGGTACATCCAGAGAAATGCTGCCTTTACCTATAACACATGTCTGAGTTACTCAAATTCCGACACTTTGTTTTCTATAGTTCAGGACTACAACTTTAAAGGTTAACATTTTAAGTAAAAGGGCATCTTTTTTTGTTGATTCCTATTAAAAAACATGAACTTCCAATTCATTAGTTCAAGGAAGCCTCCGTCATTTGTATAACCCCGTTTGACTCCGGGTTATCTACCATTGAGTTATACTATATACTTTATTCCAGAAATGTCACCGTCATTCTGAAATATATACTCACACAGAAATATACAACTCTTTACAAAAGCAGAATTACATTGAAACAATCAAAACAATGTGACAATACTGAGTTGCAGTAGTTGAAAAACTGCGAGTGATCTTGTATGCATTTATATTAATTTACAACTGACTATAATCCCTCACCTCAAAATCCAGGAACAGCAGATAAAGACTTGAGGAATGCAATGGTCAGTCTAGCAGTGAGAACAGATGTCTCTTGGTCTTATAAATTCTCTTAGACTCAAATTCCTCATCTAAAATCTGAGGGTAATAATACCCATCTCAAGTGTTATCAAAAGAGTGAAATGAACAAAACACATTTAAGGAACCTGAAAAAAAAAAAAAAGGTCAAGCATAGCATCTCTTCTTCCTTTGATGAGTTTGTTCAGAAGTATTCCATTTAGAATTGTGAGATTGTTCTCTATCAGAATAATGAAATATATGGGAGTTTAGATAGAAAACAAGGAATATCACATATAGATAAATTGAAGTGGTCTACCAGTAGATGGTAAAAATGAAACTGCAGAGTAAGAAAAACTTCATTTTCTGCTAAGAGGATAATGGTAATATAGGGTTTTTGTGCCCCACCCCCACCCCCGCCACCTCATTTGTTTTATTCCCAGGAACATCTAGGGGACAAGAAAGAAAAGTTCACTTTTTTTTTTTAATCAATTACCTTATTATTCAAAACTATTAAATCTTCTGCTTTGGACTCTGAAGCTCTTCTGTGGAAAGTCATTTACAAGTCAATTCTTACATAGTGTAAGAACTTCCAAGCACTCTGGCAAATACAAGTAACTTTTCTCTACTCTTTACTGTAATTTTCTTTGATAAACAACTAAACCTCAGAAAAGCTAAGTAATTTGTAACACATTTTTCAAAATCAAATTATTTATATATATAGGACTCATAAAATTATTTGACTGAGATCCTGCATACCCAAAGAGTTTCTGGTAAGAATTGTCACCCAAAGTGACAACTATGTGCCAATTCTGGAACTTACTATGATGATAATTACTATTAGTAGAAGGAATAATATAATAGTAGCATTATTATTTATAGCTCACGATATCACAAAGGCTTGGTAGCACTGCATTAAAACAGTATGACATTGGGTTCATTCAGAATACCTACAGCCCAGCTTAGTACTATCATTGATCTCAAAGGCCTATACTTGGAATTCAGTCTAACAGAAAAGAAGAAAGCTGAGCCAGCTTCCTTGCCTAACTCTTCAGCCTACTTCATTATACATCTTCCTTTTACATCTTCCTTCTTAGTCAGAAAATTGATTTGCCTTAAGTAACATAATAGAATGGAGTACTAATACTTTTTAGGATACAGAATCTTTTTTACAAAATGAATCTTTAGATAACTTCCAATATATCAAAGTTTAAAATGGTTTGCTTATGTGTGTGTTAGAGGTGAGTAGGGAGTGATGTGTCCTAAAATAGGACCAGATTATTCACAGCAGAAGGAAATCAGGCTTTGAGGACTCTTAAAGGGAACCCACAGATAAAGACAATGGTTTTGTGGTGTAGCTAAAAATATTGTAAGCAAATACAGGGACTCTGAGGATTTCTCAAGACATTTCATCTCTTTTTCTTCTTGAATGAGTTGCATAAGAATTAGTGCTTGAATTAATGTTTTAGTCCCTAAGAAGAGCAATACATCTCTATATTTCCAGTGGTAGTTTACTGTCTTCTATATACAGTACGTTTTTAAATTGATTTCATAAAAAAATTATACCTATCTATCTGCCTATAATATAAAACATAGCTAAGATGAAATCCCATGATTTCCCTTCCAAGGGTCTAGATAAATTATTTTAGAATTTGTTTTTTGTAGGAGTTACCATATTTCCATACCTATTGAATGAGAAACTCAAACTTAGAGACTGAAAGTTAATTTCTTCTCATAATTTTTTCCATCATAAGAGCCATTCACTGAATATTCTAGGTATCTATAATAATAAAAACATAATATGCTAATTAGACAGGACCGCCAAACCACCTTCTGGATGAAGCCATGATGGTGGGGGCTGAATCATAGGCAGTTAGAGGCAATCAGGCAGACAGGTAAGCAATTAGGGGTGATGAGGCAGGCAGGCAGAGCATTAGGAGTGATCAGGCAGGCAAGTGGTAAGGGCTATCAGGCAGAAAGGCAGAGGGACTAGGAGTGATGAGGCAAGCAGGCAGGTGAGTGTTTAGGAGCCAGTGGTCCCGAATTTCGAGAGGGATGTCTAACTTCTAGTTTAGGTCTGATCCCACAAGGTTCCCTGTGGGATTGGGCCTAAACTGTAGTCGGACGTCCCCCAAGGGTCCTGGGTTGAGGGACCCTATATGAATAAATTTGTGCACCAGGCCTCTAGGGTAATATAATCATATATCCTTTTCTTCTTAAAGTAAGGCAGATTTTTACTAGCTTTGGCAATGGGATATGATCATATTGATGTATGATATATGTCACTTCCAGGAAAAAGCCTTTTCAAATTGGCACCTGATTCATCATGTTTCTTTCTGCTTACCATGGTAACTAAGGATACTCCAGACAACAAAGGCTGTGTCAGTTTGCATACCTGAGTCAGAATGATATATCCACAATGGACTTGCTTTATGAATGAGAAATAATCTTTTGCTGTTTTAAGTCACTGAATTTTGGAAATATTTGACTATCAGTGCAACCTAGCTTACCCTGGTCATGTAAATCAGTAGAATTATTTATACTATGGGATCATGTGGTTATTCACATTACCAAATTTGTTGAACTTCTGTGGGGTCCTTTTTGGTCATGATTATTGTTGACTGGGTAAAAACAAATAAGACAAACCTTGAGATCTCCTGATCTTATAGAAAAGTCAGGACATGTATCAAAAACTATCAAATAAGATAGTGTTTATTATGGGCCCTATGGGGGAAAAATAAGGGAATTTTGAATATATGATGATTACTTCCTTATATTACTTAAAATATCATAGAAGCTTCCAAAAGAATATGACAATGAAGCAAGACTTACAGGATGAGTAGGATTTTGATGTACAGAGATGGTAGTGTTGGAGTCCCCCCCGTGTAATGGAGGGTGAATAGTCCCAAAGCAAGCAAATGAAGGGCATTCTGCAGAAAGATGAATGTGATAGCCTCTGCCTGCTTACCTGATCACCCCAAACTGCTCCCCTACTGGCCTGATTGCCCTTAACTGCTCCCTTGATTGCCTGATCGCCCCTAACCACCTCTGCCTCACCCAGGATTCCTTCCTCCAGCTGGTTGCAGGTACCTGGGACCCAGGCTTCCCTCCCTCTGGCTGGCTATAGGTATCTAGGACCTGGGTCAGCTTCACCTGAGCTGGCTGCAGCCGCAGGTGCCCAGGACAGTGGGTCAGGTGGCTTGTTCCTCTCCCAGGCCACAGTTACAGTGTGATGGTCATTTGCATATTAGTTTTTTTATTATATAGAAGTCCCTGACACTTTCCCTTCCAAAGCCAGACTAAGCATATTTATTTGCTTTCCTTTTGTTTCTTCCTTCTTTCTTATGTTTACTTAATAGTGCACTAGCACCAGGTATTATGCTTTATTAATAAGGTTTTTTTTTTTATTATTTATTACTGTATTTAGTAGCTTCTACTTTGTGTCATGCCTTGCCTAGAGGATGATATTCATGTCTTATTCGTCTTTGTATTTCTTTTCCTTTTTCGATCTCCACCCAACATAGAAATTTCCGGTGTGTACTAGGTATTTGCTGAATGAAAGTTTTTTCCTTTTGTTTTCAATGGTTATTTTTCATTCAGGCACAGGCTCTCCCTACCTTCCCCCTGCCCTAACCTGGCATATTTGACCACTTTTGGCCACAGTGAGCACCCAATCATTACAGATTTTTGCTTCTTATTTCAGCTGCGTAAACTAGGAGTCAGATCACAGGCCACTGGGATATTTGTGGTTAAACCACTCAACCTCCTTGGGATTGTGTTAAATCTCTGTTATGGTTTTCCGGAGTTTGTGTGGGTTGAGATTGATTTACTTAGCCTTTTATTTTACTTATTTTTTTAAGAACTGTAACAGGATAGCGTGCTTCAAGTTCACTTTGTTAAAATGAAGCCAGCAGCTCTGAGAAATCATTTTGTTTGCTTTCTACCACTGTTTGATATAAAAATGGTGCCTAAACAAGGTGAAGGGCCATAGAGGTATTCTACTTGAAGAGGCAACTTCCTTTCTGGCATCTAGGTTGAATGTAATCTGAAGAGCACTTGACATAATCAATGGTAAAGAGAGGGAGGAGCTGACTTCTCTTAGATTACATATTTGCCCCAGGATAGGAATATTTCCTGTTAGAAGCAACTCCAGTGGAAATAGTATAATGGCCACATAAAAGATTTATCTGTAATCTAGCTGCAGTCAATAGGTTCTAAATTCTCAACAGCGCCTTTAGTCTCAGGTTTAACTTTATTGATTCAGTCTTGTTATAAAACTGAATTCTTTCTCTTTTTTTCCTATGACATTGTCTTCCTTTAATTGATAAAAGATATATACTTGCTATCCTTTACATGGGAAGCTGCTGATCTGCCATTGAGGGTACCTTCCGGCAATGTAATAGATGCACATTTAACTATCTACAAACTCTTAGTTTGTAAAACAACTGACTAAATTTAGGCATAGTGGAACAGAGTAAGCAAATGATAAGTCCTAGAAATTTTAAGGCTAGAAAGGCCTTTGGAGATCCCAGGGTCCAACCCCTTTACAATTGACATTCTAGATGGAGAATTTACCCTTCTAAGACACAAAACTATTTAATGTCAAATCCAAAAGACATAGATGAAAACTATGCTTATTTTCATAAATTTCAAGTGTAGCTAAATCAAAGCAAGACTGAGGAACTGTTCATATATTCTCAGTTGGATTTTTGGCAATAAAACAATTTGTTGGAGCAATTGGGTGAAAGGTAATTGGGGCCTCAGAATTAGATGGTCATACTGAATCAATGTTGATTTCTCAATTTTAATGACTGTATTATGCTTATGCAAGGATGTCTTTGTCAGAGTTACATGCCAAAGTATTCAGAGATGGTATGGCCTCATGTGAGCAATATCCCTTCTTTTGTTTCAGGGAAACATTTGCACTATTCTTACAACTTTTTTTTAAGATGAAAATTATTTTCAAAACATAACAAAAAGGGAAAGAAAGAAATAAAATAAATTTAAACATTAATTATTATTCCTTTGAACAATAGAAAAAGATTTTTCAAAGGATACTTGAAATGGATACCATTATTTAGGCCCTTTGCAGTACCTACTTGCAACTTTCCATCAAAAACAGTTAAGGAATCAAAGTGTCTTTCTTCAAAATAATAAACTCAGCCTGGGGCCTTCCCCCACTTTATTCTCTTTGGCATCTCTCATCCACAATGGAATAATAGCCCCAACCCCCTCCGCATCCACCTTGGCCTGGCGTTGCCTGCATCTGCCACCACACACCCCTGGTTCTGCGGAGCCCCCTGATGATTGTCCCACAGAGGGTGACCTGGGCCTCTCTCTTCCGGGCTTTGGTATAGCTCCCACCCTCCCACTCTTCATTGATTACCCAGCTGGCTGGTAGCCTCAGCCTCTGTCTGTGGGATGATCATAGGACAATTGCAAACCCTTGACCAATCACATTGCATCAGCCTTAGCTGGCCTGGTGCCAGTGCATGTCATAGCGTAATCCTCTGGAAGGTTTTCTGGAAGGTTGTTCTGTTGTTTGGTCATTCAGTCGATTTACATATTACACTTTTAATATTATAGATGAGGGAAAGGATATGAATAATTGAAGTATATTCTATTTCTATCAGCTCTTATGTCATTGAGAACCAGGACTCTCTTATTGAAAGAAAGGTGGTACAAACAATATAGAAGAGGATTTAAAAAAAGCTCTATAATCTTCAATTTGAATTGCAAGTATCAGTATGATCTCATGAGGTAATTACCTTAAGTATATGTGTATTTCCCAGTTCTTTCCATTGAAGATGACTAGAAACAAAACTCAGTGAAGTAGCATTGAACATTTCCAATATCCAGATGATGATACTGAAATATCATTTCCCACTGGAAAAAAACAAGGATTTTTGGAGGAAAGGGTAATTCAGGTCTGGGGCAGAAAATGTAAAAGATAAGCCCGGAACATTCTGTCATTATAAACAAGCCATATTATGCCAAAATTGGGGATATAATTTGGGCTAATAACTCAGTTCTCTAAGCATCTTCCATGCACCATATTTAGCCACTATATTGGAACCATAAACTTTGTCCATAAGACTTGCCTAGATTACACCCAAGTTTTGTTTAGTTGCTTTTTTCAGCTTCTAACTGCTCTGGTTCATAGCTATTGCTATTTTATGGCAAGGACACCTGTTCCTTGGGATCTAAGCTCTAATCCATTATAAGCTCACTTCATATTGGCAGCAGTAATGTCCAGCCTCTATCTACTTGGGATGGATCCAAGCAGGTGTCTTAAAGGCAAAAGTCCCCTTATCACATTACAAAATGCTTTGCTATGTGGTAATATCCATTAATGAAATCCTTTTGAATTGGTGCATAATAGATGTCAAGAAATATATTTTATAATAGGAGACTTGAAAAATCATTTCTGTTTCTTTTAGCTTCATGCATTAATCACTCAATTAATTAATTTAATAAGTTTGCTTTGTTAAATTACCATGAACCAGGCAGTGTGTTAGTCTCTAAAAAGAGACCAAAAATTAAAAGATATTGGAGCTCTATTCTTAGAAGTTGAACATCTCTTTCTCCTGAACATCCCAGGGAAACTCATAAGGTTAGAAAAGTTTATCCATGGCTGATGATATGCTATGTGGGACAGGATCTATTATGAGTTTGGAACTGCCAGCCAAAAGTTATCTCCTTGAAAAGGTCTAAAAAGATATTATTTTCTAAAGTAACGTTACCCTCTCTGATCCCTCACACACTAAGGCATGGAGTAAATAACATGGAACAGAACCAGTTGCTCAATGAACACATTTTTAATTCTTTCATTGGATTTAAAGATACACTAGACAAAATCAATATATTTAGCACAATGTGTGACAAATTTCTGTAAATCAAGTTATATTTTAATAGACTTTGAACAACTGCCATGCTCATTCCACATTGATGCCTTCCCTGTGGCTGGATCCCTCAGGTGTGGTCATTTGATGCCCTCTCTGTCTCTCCTAGTTTCTTCATAGAGTGAGTTTTAGCAGTTTGAACCCTCCATTTAGATCTGATGTTCTCTATATTTTAATTTTGTTTTTTCAATTAAAATAATAACATAAAATATGTATGTGTTGATGGAGCTGGTCAGATTATAAATGAGAAAATTATTTAAATAATGCTCAATATATTAAAGAAGGCTTTTTAGACATAATCTTATTTTAAGTCTTTCTATAATATAATTTTTAAATATAAATATCTCTTTCATTATCTAACATTTAATTTTATGTCATGCTTGCTTAAAATGAGGAGCATTGATTCCTTTATTCAAATGGTAAACACAAAACTTATAATCTGCCTATGATCCAGAAGTATTATTCACATAGCTCATTATCAACCTATGGCCTCCAAGTATCACTCCTTCCTACCTTCCTTTGTTTGTTTGTTTTCATGATAAAATAAAAGCTTTGTTTGTTTTCTCTCTCTGAGCAGACAGCAATAATTTTTTTAAAAGTAATCTGAGGGCTGTATCTTTTATTATATTTACCTGGCTCCATATCTTTGCACAAAGAAAGATTTCTATTATTCTTTAGAAATTGATGACTGGGTGTCTCATTTTTTGTTGTCTCAAGAGGTTACTCATTATTTTAACATCTTTTCAACAAGTCAGTCTTTATTTCAATACCCCCTATAGTACTTTGTAACTTTTTTTTAATGGAACTTCTTTGTTGAATAGGAAGTATGACTGTATCAATGAGAGTCTGTATACCTTAAAGTCATCCATCCTCTGCTTATGCTGTATTTAAGAAGCCATATAGCTCGTAGAAATAAAATAAATGAAAACTAAAATATAGTGGACATCTAGTGTTTAACCAACATTCCTCCCACCACTTCTCAAAATGTTTCTGGATTTTTTTTAAATATGTTTTTTATTAATTTTAGAGAGAGAAAGGAAAAAAAAAAGGAAAGAGGAAAACATGGATGAGAGAGAAACATCAATTGACTGCCTCTTACACACACCCTATTGGGCATTGAGCCCAAAACCTGGACATGTGCCCTGACCAGGAATCAAACCTGTGATCACTGGGCGAATGGGATGACACTCAACCAACTGAGCTATACCAACCAGGGCCGAATTTTTTTTTTAAGATATATAATTATATCTCCTTCTTTCCCCTCAGTGTTCCTTTGAGAGTTTGGCTTAATTAAAAACCATTGTTAGTTTCTTCAGATGTCTTCCTCTCTTCTTTCTGTCTCTCTCTTTTTCCTTCCTTTATTTTACTTTTCTTCTTAACTAAAACTTTATAGACGCATTTAAATTCCTCCTTACTTCATCTTCCTCCTTATTTTTCTTTTCAGAAGAAACCACTGTCTGAATTTGGTGTGTGTCATTACCACACATATTTTGTACTTTCACTACACTTATCTGTCCTTAAACAATAGGCAATTATAGGGAAACATTATTTTGGTTATTTGGATACGTGGGGTAAAAATTTTTGTGTCTGTTTGCAACTTACTCTTTCACTCAATATTATGTTTAGTTGTGTTTTTATAGAATGCTGTTTAATATGATCCAAGTCCTTTCCTCAAGATTTGGGAAGGGAACACACTACTCAAGTAATAATGGAATTCTTCTTTTCTTTTTTCAGCAGATTAGTTGGGGAGTAGAGTGACTAATGGAAATCATATGTTTCCATTTAGGGCCAGGAAAATAGGTGCCCCCATGGTGGAAGATGTCATCTAGGATTTTCCATCAGTCATATTTCTAACAAAGTGGGAGGGTGACATGATCTGAATGAGCATGGCAGCAACCAGAAAAAAAGCAGTGAGTAAAGATGGAGAGAGTTCTGTCAGTCCTCAAGCCCGTGGTTCCAATCATCTCTGACTTTGCCTTTTTCTTGCACAGCTTATATGAGCAATAGATACTTCCTATTATGCTACCAAGTTTTTGTTGGGTTTCTGTCACTAGCAATCAAGTTTCTTGAATAACAAACAATATTTTGCTGTATTTTATTAGAGGATGAGAGAACTAGTATGTGTTCAGGGCCTATTATGGGCTTGTTATTGCACAAAGCACTATATGCATTACCTCAATTCTTACAGCAGTGCCAAGAGGCAAATCTTATTATTTAAAACTTAAAAAATATATAGTGAAAAGCCAAAAAAACAGAGAATGGTAAATAATTTGCTTAAGTCAGATAGCTAATCATGCCAGAATTCACATCCAGGTTTTGCTGACTTTGAATCTATACTGTTTCATTGTTCTGCATTATATCATGCTAATTAGCAGGTAAGAGAATATCAAATGTTGATTACTGGTTAAGCAATGTAATTTAGTGGAAATATTTCATGTGATCAGGGAGTCTCAGCTCCCTCTTTTACTCTCTTTTTTTTTTAATATATTTTATTGATTTTTCACAGAGAGGAAGGGAAAGGGATAGAAAGTCAGAAACATCAATGAGAGAGAGACATCGATCAACCGCCTCCTGCACACCCCACACTGGAGATGTGCCTGCAAGCAAGGTACATGCCCCCGACCGGAATCGAACCCGGGACCTTTCAGTCTGCAAGCCAACACTCTATCCACTGAGCCAAACCAGTCTCGGCCTCTTTTACTCTTATGTGACCCTTGACAAGTAAAACTTTTCTTTGATAGTCTTCCATCACCAATAGAAATTTACCTAATGCAAAGAATGTGTTACATATCTACTATCTGATTAATATAAACTTTTCATTTTCTAAGTATGGTGTGGTTTCCAGGGAGATTTCCATAAACCCTGGCTCTTCATCCAGAACCATGTTTTTACAAGACAATGGGGAAAGTTCAATATTTTTATTTGTGTGTAGCGAAGAACAAATATAAATTAAATAGCCTGGTCAGGGATTCAGACCCCAAAATCAAACTCAAAATTGAGAGAGGACACAATTTGTAATCAGTGAATACCTATCCAAACCATTAGCAATTAATGGTTTGGATAGGTATTTGATTGAGTTTGCTGATTGTTTTCAAGTTATTCTGGTGTCAGTGGAATAAATACCAATAATGTTTTACTTAATATACATCAAAATTAATATGGTACTGCTCCATTATGAAAGTATATGATACTATTTTGTTCATATGTTGTGGGTTAAAGTAGACTTTTCAATATAACATAACCTCCTAAAGAAGATTCTGAAGTAAATTTTAATTTTCAGATAAGGTTTAGACCCATTGAACAACATAAGAAATGTCTCAAGGTATTTTTAAACTTAAAAAGTTGCAGTAACTTAAAAGAAACATTTTTTTTTATTTTTAGAAAAATTGCTGTTAATCTGAGTACTTTGTATGTGTAGTGAGATTTTTCACACATCCTACATTCACCTAGAATTTGAGTGAATATTAATATTTCTTCTTTTTTTCCTACCATAAATATTATGCTTTGAGATTTTGGATTGGTTGAGCTTTCACAGGTGTTTGTGTGGGTTTTTTTTGTTGTTGTTTTTTTTTTTTTCCGGTGTGTTTTTTAAAAATCCTACTGAATATTTTGATCATGTCAGATTTCCTCCTATGACATAACTATGTTGACACATGCAAGCTAGTATGAAGAATAAAAGCATGAAGGTGGTTAAATTCAAACAACTGACTAGTTACTTATTATGAAGACCTATACATTAATTGAACTTTAAAATTTAAATTTTCTCTCTTCCAAGATTTGTGACAAAAAGCAAAAACTATGTTCTTAAATACCTATAACTATATAGTAAAGCAATGTTTTAGTTCAGAATTGTTACTGTCCAACTCTTATATGTAAAAAAAAATCAATAATAAAAACTCATACACTGTGACATACACATCACTCTCATTCTTGAAAGCCACACAGAACAATAAACCCATGGCATTTTAATTTATGAGATATTTTCTTCCATATCCATGTGAATTCTCAAAGGTTTTCACTGGTGAGTCTTTTGCTTTCCCATAGTCCTACTGCCTAGTTAAGAGATGCTTACCAATGCTATAAATAAAAGATTCAGGGTCTTTTTATTTTCTGATTTTCCATTGTAAACATTTGACAAAAGAGAAAATGCAGAAGCGATGATATGAGAATAGTGATGGCTGACTAAAATTTGAGGAAATAGATAAAATTAAAACCTGGGTTTTCCATCATCTTTTATTCTGTGCCCCTAAGATTATGTCCTAGATACAATTTTCTGGAACCTTAGAACCTAGACAGTGATTTTATTTTATTTACAGCTGAAATATTTATTTTGCTATAAAACTTCAAAGAAAGGATACCTTTCTAGAATGAAGGAATTTCTGGGTCCCTGTTGCATTTCTACAAGCACTGGACCTCCTTTAGCTTTCACACTGTTCTCAGTCTCCTTGGACATCTTCTTCCTTATCCTCTACTTGCTTTCTAAAACATTCTCAGAGGCTCTGTTTGCAGCCCTTTTCTTAGTCTGCATGCAAATTCAAATTTCCATATGATTCCTATATGCCACTGACTTTAATATCTATATTATTGGCTCTGAGTTTTTCCTTAACTTCGGACTCATATAACCAAATTTCCCTAAAGATCTCCCCTATAGGGACCTCACATTTTATTTTATTTTATTTTATTTTATTTTATTTATTTTATTTTATATTGATTTCAGAGAGGAAAGAAAGGAAGAGAGAGAGAGAGACATCAATGATGAAAAAAAATCATTGAACAGATGCTTCCTGCATGACCCACGCTGGAGTTAGAGCCTGCAATTGGGACATGTGCCCTGACTAGGAACCAAACCATTCTGGTTCATAAATAGATGCTTTATGCAGAGCCACACTGGCTGGACTTAAAATTTTACTTTTTTAATTATAATTTACATTTAATATTATTTTGTATTAGTTTCAGTTATATATCATAGTGGTTAGATGATCATATACTTTACAAATGGGTCCCTCCAATATTTGCAGTACCCACCTAGGTCCATATGTAACTATCACAATATTATTAACTATATTTCCTATGCTGTAATCTACATCTCTGTGATTATTTTTGTACTTCTGATTTGTACTTCTTAAACCTTTCTCCATCAGCCCTCCAAAACCCCTCCACTCTGGCAACTATCAATCTATTCAATCTTTCTCTGAGTCTTTTTTTTAATTCTTTATATTCTACATATAAGTAAAATCATATGGTATTTATCTTTTTCTTCCTGACTTATTTAGCATAACACCCTTTAGTAGGCACCTCAAACTTAATATGTCTGAAAACTGAATTATCCTTTCTGCTGAAGTAAGTGTAATTTGGAGTGATGCCTGGCCCATTATACTTTCTTCTGCCTGAGTAGATGAAATTGACAGGTTTAGATTGGGTCAATCACATTCTGCTTACCAGAGACTTGAAATCTGAATGTAGAAACTAAAATATATGAGTGGTTAGAGCTTAATCACTTTCTTAGCAGTTCAAGGAAACTCTTGTTGCCAGGCAGAGAATGCAAAGTTATCTGTTGCTGTTTTTTTTTGTTTTTTTAAAAATATATCATTAAAACATCCCCCTCTTCAAATGATATTTCTATTATTTAATAATTGTACCATCATCTAACCAGCTAACCAAGCTGTAAATTGGAAATCTCAAGTCCCATAGTTCTCTCCACATTCAGTCTTTCACTCAGGACAGAGATAGGGCATTTGACGGCAATTTATTCATCCACAGTCAAAACTTACCTTTTAAAGTCCCATAAGACTACAAACTAACTTTGTGTTTCAATAGATCCAGTGTATCCAGCTTTTCATCCAGGGCTAGAAAAGATTGATGTTCCTTTAATGAAATGGCTGAAGTTGCTAATTTGCACTTAGGTACTAAGTATCTGCAAACTTTAAAACCTAAGATTTACTTACAGCCAGTGAGGTGATCATGGAATCCAGAGCACTCAAAACTGAAGCTGAACAAAGAAATAGCAGGGGCATGGCTCTCACTTCATAGCCATCATATGAACATTCTGTGTGGCTTTTCAAATTAAAATGAGCATACTATGTGACCTTGTTAGGTCTCCTATTTGCCTCAAACTTTCCATCCCATATTATTTTGATCTAATATAACACTGTGATTAGGAATTATTTTTCCCATACTGAAGATCGTGGGTCCCTAAGTTACCTGGTTTATTAAAATTATATGATAGTTACAGCCAGAGCTGAGTATCAAATTCAGGAATACTGTGCTGTTTACACTGTATGTCTGGGATAACCCAAGTAGGCTTGATGAAGAAAATTAAATGAGAACTGCCCCATGAATAATGGAGAGAGCATGCACAAGCAGACATGGAGAGAGAATGCTAAGGTAAGGAAAGCAGAAACCTAGATATACCAGTGTAGAGCATCTTCGGGGAAAGGCACGACAAGTCCAGGAGTCTGTAATATAGTACACATTCAGGAAAGTAAAAACAAACAAACAAAAAAAAGCACACAAAAACAAAACAAAAAGTCTGCTTATGTAAACTGAGAGTGAAAATTAGATTTAATTAATCAGGGAAAGGGAATATCCAACCTGCTTGCCATATAAAGTCTGTGAAATCATTTGGTCGGGCCCTGCCAAGAAATGAGTTAATTTGTTTGACCAAATATAGCAGGCTAATTTTTAAGTTGATAATTTTGTATGGCCTGCTAATGATGTTATAAATATCCAAATGGCCGTTGGCAGAAAAAAGGTTCCCACCCATGGATACATAGAGAGATTAAAAGGATGGGTGAAAGAACGTGGTTAAAAAAAGGGGGGTGGGGGAGAAGAGGAAGTAAAGAAGAAAGAGAGAGAAGGAAGAATGCAATAAATTCATTGCATAATAATATACTAAATAATTGACTACTATATCTTGGGGTTTCTGCTAGGACATAGAACAACCTAAATTTTACTGGTTTCAATACGAGTGGTTACTAGCCATTTTAATTAGATGAAGAGATGAATAAAGCTACAAAGTGACCAAAATATTGGCAGTTTGACAAAAGATGATAGAATTTTTAAAATAACTAAATGTAAAATTATTAGTATGAATAGATTTCTAAAATGAAATCTCAATGTTAAAAGTGAGTTAGAGAATAATCAATATAATAGATACCATTTATATAAATTTTTAAACACATAAAACACACTACAATGCATATGCACATCCTATATAATAAAAGGCTAATATGCAAATAGACTGAACAGCAGAACAATCAGAACAACCAAACAACCAACCAGTCACTATGATGTGTGCTGACCACCAGGGGACATGAGTGGAACATGTATCGGCCAAGGCAGGATAGTGGAACAGGTGAGCAGGCACATGCCAGACCAAGTTGGGGTGCTGGTCCCTGTCATTGGGGTGAGCCACTGATGGGTTACTCAAAATTCTTTGCTCTGCATGCTGCAGTCCCACTTGGCTCTCTCATCTGCAGCCAGCACTGGCCCCACTTGCAACCATTACCAGTGCCTGGTGCTGGCCTCAATCACTTGGCACCTTCAGCAGGTATGAGTGGGGTAGGCTCTGCAGTGGAGTGAGTGGGGCAGTCAACAGGCAGGGTACTGGAGACCATAGCGGGAGGGGCCAAGATGGGGAAGCAGAGGATGAGCTGAGGCCTGCCCCTATGCCTACCACAGCCTCATGGCCTACAGTTCCTTTCAAGGTTAATAAATTTGTGCACTGGGCCCCTAGTATTTAATAAAAAAGGGTACAGACAGAAAAGATACATGCTAACATCAGGGTGGTGTTATGCTATGCAGATGAAAGTAAGAAATGATTGGTTTTAAATAGATCTGTACTATTTATTTCTAAATAAAAAGGAGAGAGAAATAAAGAACTGAAACAAATATAGAAAATCTTAATATTTATAAAGTCTGAATAAAAGGTATATGGGTATTACACCCCTACTATTCTGTGCACTTGAAATATTTACTAGTAATAATAGAAAGGAAATAAACCAATATCATTATTGCACTGCAAAAAAAAATGGAAGGGTAAGAAAATTTTAAAATGACATTAAAATTAATATTTCTCAGCTTTTGCCTTTGGTCAAGAAAGAATAACAGAGTCTAAATTTCCCATTCCACCTGAAACAGCAACACAACAGACAAAATATATAAAATGGTGGCATTTGAGACAATGGTCATCAGGAAAGGAAGAGCAATGATCCTTGAGAGATAGGAAGTAGATGAGGTGAGCCCTATAATTACCCCAGCTTACTGCCTTGAGAGCTTCCAAGCTGGATTTCATTAAAGGAAATCCAAGCAGAGCTCAGAGCTCTCTCTGAGTTAAGCAGATGGAGTCTGAGAAAGCCAAGGAAGCTAGAGTTCACAGGGCAGAATGCCAGAGAGGAGAGGGCTGCATGGAAAGAACTTTGGAGCTGTGCAGATGGTTCCCCTCAAGCCTTCAGTGGAGTACTGATTAGCATATACATTGAAAGTTTTAGCAGCCATGGGGAAAACATCTGAAAGTATTAAGGGAAAAGTAATTAGAGCTTATAGTGAGGGATAGTGTCTGTTCTTAGTAGGCAGAATGGAAATCCTAATAATTCAGAGGTGATAAGACTATTAAGAAGGGTCTTGACTCAGTAAGAGGAGGTGGAAAAAATTAACCTTAGACTAAATGCTGTGTTGGTCTCCCCTAACAAAGCTTAAGAGTAAGACATTAAAAGGTGAAATTGTTTCCCAGCAATTTAACTGTGCACCAGAACAAAGCCATGTACATTTTTATGAATACAAAAGTATCTAGTACCCAACAAGGTAATATTTACAACAAAAAATTCTGAAGCAAGAAAATACAATCCATAAAGAAAAGGGTATCAATCAATTAAAACTGACCAAGAAGTGGTAGAGATGATAGAATTATCACACAAAAAATATTAAAATAATTATTATCACTGCATTTCTCAATAATTAATAGAATAAGTAGATAGACAATCAATAAGGATATGAATATTTAAATAACAATTTGAACCAAATTAACCTAAATAACATTTCTATAATACTCCACACAACAGCAGAACAGATTATTTTCATGTGTGAAAAGAGTATTTACCAAGTAGAACATATTCTGAGACATAAAATAAGAATCAATAAGCTTAAAAGATTCAAGTAAAAAAGT
>JAAGEH010002491.1:0-15350 GCA_011751065.1 Lasiurus cinereus | reverse complement strand
GTTTTTTTTCCTCCATTTCTTTTGCTTGTAATCCCTTCCCTTGTCTCGGCATTTTCACTGTGCCGGGGAAACTTCTGTGCCGGATTCAGCCACAGAAGCCTCTGCTGAGCTTGGGAGGGTGGAGTCTCAGGGCTTAAGGGACCGCCTTGCCTTCCAGTCGGCCCCGCCCTCCACGGCCCCTGAGTCTCCCGTGACTGGGTAATGGCTGGAGCGGTCCTTGTGCGCGCACCCGCAGCGCCTCCAACCGCTGCCTTTCCGGCTCCCCTGCGAACCAGGACCACACGAGTCTAGGTCCCCAGGGTTTCGCCCCAAACAGGGGCTTAGTGGAGTCAGAAGTGGCACAGTTCGGAGGGTCTGTCTCCCGCCCACTCGCAAAAGCCAGCGGCACAATCAGCAATCCGTCCTCCGCGTGGTGCCGTGCGCGACCAGACCTCCGATCCTTTGCAACTCCCCTAAATTTCCGTGCACTTCTCCCTTTTCACAGTCCAAACTCCCCCCGTATGAGTTTCGGCTGGATCTGGGGTTTAGTGTCGTAAGATAAGGGGTTCAATGCCGTTGGGAGTCTCCGTTTCCCTCCCGCCAGAGAAAGCCAGCCAGGTTCTCCGGCACCGCTCTCTCAGCGCGCGTCTCCGTACCTCAGCTTTTTGCAGCTCCTCTGGGTCTCCGTGAGCCCCTCTCTTTCCCTCTAGTTGTAGAACTTCCACTCAGCCAGCTTTCCTGTGGTTCTGGATGATGTCCGTTCTGTCTTTCAGTTGTAGTTTTGAAATTGTTGTGCGAGGCAGCAGTATAGGTGTTTACCTATGCCGCCATCTTGGATTCTCCCAACATAGCAACATCTTGATCTTGGGCTTCTAGCCTCAGAACTATGAGAAAACATATTTCAGTTATGTAAGCCTCAATCTATGGGATTTTTTTTATGGCAAGCTTAGTAAACTAACATAGCCAACAAATAATTTTTATTGAATTTGTATAGATGTGTATATAATAGTTTTAAAAGTCCAATAGTCCCACAAGCCTTATAAAGAAATCCAGCAGACCCTGCTCTACCCTTTTCCACATTTAACTCTTCTTTTTCTATTGGTAATTCTCTCCATATCTACACTAATAAAGATGCAAATTGACCGTACCTTCACAACACCAATTAGGAGTGAGTATGCAAATTAACACAACAAAGATGGTGGTTTAATTTGCATACATAGGCACCAAGCAGCCAGGGGTGTTCCACACCAGGCCTCTGGGCATTGTGGGAAGGTTGAAAGGCTGCTCCAGGCCAGAGCAAATGTGGTCCCAGCAGCCAGGGGAAGGAAGGACCATTCTTGCAAGAATCTTCATGCATAGGGTCTCTAGTTTTAAATAATGTGATAATAACCTTTTTCTTGATTTTTCAATTTTAGATAATATTTATTGCCTTTAGCCCTCCTATATCATTAGTCTCAAATACATATTTGCTTTTTGCTCATCTTTCCCATATAGTATAAAACAATTTGTTTATGGATAATGGACTAATATGGACATAGTCTTATAGCGACTATGTCATTATTGTTCATACTTGACCCATGTAGTGTGCACTTTCTTTGCTCACATAATTTCTTGTTTTCCCTGAAATTAATAATTATCTTAATTTTTTTATTTGTTTAGTTTTCTTTCTACTCATCATTTTCTCTAATCTCTCCAGTGAAGCTGGATAATTTATCTCAAAATGAGGAAACACATCAATTAACTTCTTAGTTCTGTTATTTTCTCTCCATGGAGATCTCCCTCCTAGAATGCTATCTTTTTTAAAATTTTTCTTCTTTCAAGCTTCCTAGGATTTCCTTCCCCATTGTTCTAATAATTCTCTTTGCCTTTCTCCTAGGTTTGGTTTCTATTTCCCGTATTCTTCTTGCTTGCTTTACTTTGTCATTTTGCTGAAGCACACCTTCCAGTGGCCTACAGAAAATGTGTACATAAGCATTACATTTTGAGATCTTGAGTGTCTGAAAATGTCTTTATGTAGAATGTTTAGAATCAATCGATCGTTTGGTTAGGTGTAAAATTCTGGAAAGAAGTTAATTTCTCTTCTAAAAGACATTACTTCCTTGATTCCAATATTATAAGGAAATCTGTTGCTATTTTTATCCCCCACCTTTAAATTGACTACCCTTCTGCCAAAGTTGGCAAAATATTTATATCCCCAGTGCTCTGAAATTTTATAATTATGTAGATAAAATAAGACTTAATTTATTAATTGTGCTGGGCAATCAGTGGCCCTTTAATCTGGAAGCTCATTTGGTATCTTTGAACTCTGGGAAATTATCTTCTTTGATAATTCCATGTGTCCATTTTCTCCAGTCTCTCATTCTGGAATTCCCCTGGCTTGATCCTCTTTTTTCTCCTTCCTGTTTTCCATTTTTTTAAAAAAATTTTTTTGAGAGATTTCTCCAACTTTTTCGATGGAAAACTTATTTCTGCTATAATATTTTAAATTTCTGAGAGTTTCATCTTCTCTTCTGAATGCTCTTCTGCCTCCCTCTCCCTTTTTATTGGTGCAGTATGCAGATGTAGTGTTCTGAATGCAAAATCTCCTCCAATCTCTGAAGACATTAATGCTTTAAAATTTTCTTCTGTACACAGCATTGCTTCTGCTTACCTTTATCAATTTGTTTATTTTGGTTTGGTTGGAGGCTTTCTTCAAACATATGGTAATCTTTGGCTGTGTATTCATACTTATTACTAGAGCACTAAACTTGAACCAAAGTTCCTTGTGCAAAAAGCAGAGCTCATTGACAGCAGAACCTATAAGGTTATCGGTGGTGCATCAGTTGGGGTTTCACATGAAACAAATGCCACACTCTTTCAGAGAAGCCAAAGAAAAAATAAAGGTTGAAAGGGAAGAGACCAATAATGGATAAATAAGCAATAAGAAGAAGTAGCAGAGGACCAGAGAGATGACCAAAACTTAAGGAGAGTAGCAACATGGAGATAACCACCTTTCTTCCTGTCCTTGGATTTCCTGCTGATGATGCCTCTTGTTGGCCAGACCAAACCTGAGAGCATAAAGAGAGCCCATTGATGGAGTCCAATACATGTTAACCTCCCAGGGCACTAAGCAGGGTACAGAAGGTGAAAGTAGATCTGAAGGCTGAAAAGCATATTCAGGACAGATATCCAAACAATTTGATAGAGGATCCTAAATGTTAGTAACCCAGCACAATACCTGGCATATATCCCAGAGTATTCAATAAATATTTGTAGAGTAGATAAATTAGGCAAATAATGAAAGTAATGATCATATCATCAATGACTTTGAATGCCATAAAAAAGAAACTTACACAATTTTTCAACTTAAAAATAAAATAGGAAACTCTTCTGAAGAGAAAATTTTGTGAAGAACCTCAAAATAAAATATATAACCAGATAAAAATAGATTTTCCCAATTGAATCTGGGTTACAGGGTCTGGCACCCTGCTCACTTGGCTTCATTATTGTTGGGAAGCACACGAGACTTGGTTGGAAAGTTTGTAAAGAGAACATTCTGAGCAAAGGGAAGTGAATAGAAGGCTGTCTGTCCTGTTTATCAGAATTCCAACTTAGGGGAGACTTAGAGGAGTATTGAAGGTGGAGCCTCTAATTATTCCTTGACCTTTCCAAACAAGTCTGTGAATGTGCAGACCCCTGGGTGCTTACTTGAATCTTTATGCCTAATCTTTGGGTGCTCTTGCCTTGAGGACAGTGCAAACACATGTGTCCTCCTAAGATTACTCACCCTACTGATTGTATCTAAAAATGAAAATTCCAGTAAAATCCTAATGAAGCAAGCAATCAAGGCTGTCTGGTTGCCATACTTTAGCCTCTCTTTCACAGCAAATTGTGTCAGAGTAATCCATTCATCTGTCACTCAGACGCTGATGGCCAGCGCTGGCAATGTGGTGCTCTGCATGAAGAGCCTCAGCAATTGTTACATCAGGCTTCTCCCATCTTTTCTCTGCCCTGTGGACTTTTCAAAGGTGCCTCTGACATGGCGGCGAGAAATCTAGTTTGAAAACCACTGTTGCAAAAATGAGAATGCCTCCTGAAATAGTTATAACAGCTGTGCTCTGAAAAGGTGTCCTTCCTGAACAGCTATTTTTTAGTGAACATTCCCCCTGAACCTTCCTCTGTTTCTTCTTTCTCAACGCTGCAGGATCTCAGGGTGGCTCTGTGGCGAGGACCCTTTTGGAGAACAAAAAGTTTTCTGTAAGAGCAGTGACCAGGAATGTGACTCAACCAAAAGCACTAGTGCTCCAGGAACTTGGTGCTGAAGTGGTAAAAGGAGACCTGAATGATAAAGCATTGGTGGAGGCCGCCTTAAAAGATGCCTATGGAGTCTTCCTAGTGACCAACTACTGGGAACCTCAAAGCAAAGAGGAAGAAATGTGTCAGGTGGGAACACCTTTGAGTCCTTTCCTCTTACCCTTCCTGGCTGCTCTGCCCTCCCTTGAAAGGGAGTAGGCCTTAAGGCTGAGCAAAAATTGTCTCACTCCACAAAATCTCTCTGGTATTTATGAAATATATGTACTAGAAGTATTTCTTTGATTGTGAAGTCAGTGTTCTATAGCACATGTCCACATTTCAAGACTGTGGACATCTGTGGATGACTGCAGTGGAGCCGGTAATTTGTCTATAGATGGCATGTGAAGGGTACCCTACAAATTAAGGTAATTCAAAGTGAAAAGGAAAGAACAAAAATATAATGAGCATATTTTTACTTATGGCAGATAATTTGTGGAGAAATTAATAATGGGTACATAGAAAAAAACTAAAACGAGCAAATAAACGCACAGTGATTAACATAGAGAAAATAAAAGTTTGTAGAAAAAAAATAAATGTAACCATAGAATATTACTTGGTTCAGCTTCAGCGGTGTTGTAGGCACTACTTTTTTTATCTAGCCCAACATTATGATATTGGGAATATGAAAAAGGGAATTGCATATATGTGTGATGGTGGTGTTTGGCTGTTAGAGAGAGAGAAAGAGAGTTCACATTAAATATGATAACTCATCTTTCAGAGTAAGAATTTAGTAGATGATATCTTAAACTGAAAAAAATCAAGCATTAGTAGTGCAAACCTGTTATTTAGAAATAAAGAAACAGCTGAAAGAGATGAAAGTGGTTACTTCTTGAGAGCAGTTATCAGCATGAGGGCTCAGGGAACATCTTTGTCATTATAAATTCAATCCGCCTCCCTTTGGCAGTACTATTTGAAATGATATATGTATATAAATTGGAAAAATGTGAAGATTAGATTTTTAAAATGTAATTGATGAAATCAGTCTCTTGCAGAAACGGCATAATTAAAAAAATTAAGAGCAGGAGTGAGCCATTTCAGGAATGTCTGTTAAATTAATTATACCATTTATAGCTTGTCTTTTAGTGATAAATGTTAGAATTGCTCAGATTAGGAACTCTAGGTTCTAATTCTGATATTCATTTACTATGAAATCTAGAAGTACAAAGTCACTTCTCTGCTCACTTTATGCCTCTACTACACCAGATTAATTATGTCTTCTCTACTTGCTATATGGGATTTTGTAAGAAAAAAAGAAAAGAAAACAGTGGAAGAAAGAAGAAAGAAAAAAGAGAGCGAGAGAAAGAGGAGGGAGAGAGAAAGAAAGAGAGAAGAGAGATGAAGGTGCTTTAGAAAATTTGAAACTGAAATACAAAAGAGAGAGTCAGAGAAAGTGTGTGTGTGTGTGTGTGTGTCCTTATTATGCTCTCAATATCCAAACAGTGTGCAGATATAATTAATTAGCAGAAAACATTATTACACTGTATGAATATTGTTTTTTCAGGCACCCCTGAGGCTCATATATAAATAAATGTGGCAGTTAATCCAAAGATACTGATAATCTAGACTTTAGGGTCCAGATGTTCCTGCCCGTTCCCACCAGGCTGCCTCTTAGCTTCTGAGGAGATTCAGTATTGTGACATGGTGGAGTCTCTGCCCACCAATACTTGTGGCCTCTCAGATGGTAACTTGAATATATTTTGATGCTGGAAGAGCTCGCTTTCTATGGAGGACAATATGTAAAGGAAGGGGGAAGGGAAAGCAGTACCTGCTTTCCTGTCATATGCAAGTACAGCGATCTATATAAAGAATTTACTTTGTTCCTTAGGGAAAGCTTGTGGCAGATGCCACCAAGCGCCTAGGTCTGAAGCACGTGGTGTTCAGCGGCCTGGAGAACGTCAAGCGTCTGACCGGAGGGAAGTTGGCAGTTGATCACTTTGATGGGAAGGGAGAGGTGGAGGAGTATTTCTGGTCCATTGGTGTTCCCATGACCAGCATCCACTTGGCAGCTTACTTTGAAAACTTCCTCACTTTATGGAAGCCCAAGAAAGCCTCTGATGGAGATTACTACACCTTGGGTAAGTGGAATCTGTAGTGAATGTTGACCAGATACCTGCTGACCTCCCTTCTTCCTCCTTTGTCCCCTTCCTCCCTCTTTTCAGGAGACATACATCATTTGAGTGCCTCCTATGTGCTTACCTCTGTGTGAAATGCTGAGAGGAACACAATATTATTTTAAACTTCACAGAGAACAGGTTCTTGGACTGGAAACACAAAGGACTTTACTTCCAGTCTGAGCAATAGGATGCTCTTTATACAAATGGTTAGCTATGCGACCTCAAGCCTTAGTTTCCTCAAGTCTAATGGAAAAGTTGGACAAGATGACTTTTTTTTTTTTGTTAATCTTCACTTGAGGATATTTTTCCATTGATTTTTAGAGAGAGTGGGAGGGAGAAGGAGAGACACACAGAGAGAAACATCAATGTGAGAGAGACATATGGATTGGTTGCCACCTGACTAGGGCTGGGGATCAAGGCTGCAATGGAGGTATGTGCCCTTGACCTGAATCAAACCCAGGATCCTTCAGTCCGTTGACCGCTGCTCTATCCACTGAGTCAAAGTGGATAGTAAAAGGTGACTTCTCAGGTTCCTTCTAGCTCATCCATCTGACCTACGGTAGCAACAGGGAAAACATGCTCCTCTTGACCTGAGTCCCATGGTCAGAATCCCTAGAGGGGCCCTGACTCTCCAGAGAAAGAGTTTGATTCTGAAGGTCTGGGCTGGGGCCACAAGTGCTATAGTCTTAACGATTCCTAATAATTCCAATGCTTCCAGTCCACTGGTTAGACTTCCTCTGCCTTTGGAGACATTTTCTTTGTCCACAGTCCTAGGTGGCTCTGTGGAGTGGAGGAACTATGGGAGTATCAGTGGCAGCAATTCAGTCTTTTTTCCTTGGTACATAGTTAAGACTCATCAGAGGCACAACTAGTGACAGTCCAAGTCAATCTGGAGCACCTGCCATACAACAGATGACTTGGGTCATAGTTCAACAAGTGACCTTCTTTCTTCCTATGCCTTTACCAGGTTAGAGAAGCCAGCTCAGTGACATTTCCCAGGTCCTGAACTAGGGCATTGTAATCTCTTGGTGAGATTGGCCTGTATGAAGAGCTGGTGCCTTCAACTTCTTCTGGTACCCAGTCCCATCTGGGGCTCCAAAGTCTATATAACCCTGTCTTTGGTATTCCTGAACTCCGATATCATACTCCACTATAGGAATACCTAACATTTACTAACCGCTTAGTAGGGGCCTAGCACTGCACTATTTACCTTCACTTCACAGATGAGGAAATTTAAGTAATATAGATTAAGTAACTTTCCAAAGATCACTAATAATGCAGACCAGGACATGGGCCCTGGAAGTCTTACTCCAGAGCCATAGTCTTACCACTGTCCCATAGCTGCTTTGAATCTCATCTCAAGACCTTCAACTCTCAAACAAAACAAGCCTCCAAGTCCAATGAGACTTAGTAAAGAGTGCCTCAAAAAGCTTAAACTGCTGTACAAATAGAAAATACAATTAGAATTTAATCTGAGCAGGCAATATGCCCACCAAGAAATTGGAACAGGAAGCTAATTTTGCTACAAAAGATTAAATGTGATATTTAATCCCTGGCTGCTAAGGGATTGAAATTCAGAGACCTTGATTCTTGTCCAGGTTTGTTGTTTCCTAGCTGTGAAGCAGCAGGCAAGTCAATAGACTTATTTTTTTTCATAAAAAATAAAAATCTTAATTATTGAAAGTATTACATATGTCCTCCTTTTTCTCCCATTAACCTCTTCTAGCCCAGCTCACCCTCTGCTCCAGACCTCCAACAACCCTGTTGTCTGTGTCCATGGGTTATGCATATATGCACACAAGTTCTTTGGTTGATCTCTTCCCACCCAACCTCTCCCACCCCCAACTTCCCTCTGAAATTCCATGGTCTGTTTCATACTTCTATGTCTCTGGATCTCTTTTCTTTATCAATTTGTTTTGTTCATTAGATGCACATATGAGTGGGATCATGTGATACTTGTCTTTTCCCGACTGGCTTATTTTGCTTAGCATAATACTCTGTAGGTCCCTCCATGTTATCTCAAAGAGTAAGAGATCCTTTTATTTTTATTGCTGCATAGTATCCATGGTGTAAATATACACAGCTTTTATATCCACTCATCTACTGATAGGCACTTAGGCTGTTTCCAGATCTTAGCTATTGTAAATTGTGCTGCTATGAACATAGTGGTGCATACATTCTTTCTGATTGGTTTTTCCAGTTTTTTAGTGTATATTCCTAGAAGTGGGATCACTGGGCCAAATGGCAGTTCCATATTTAATTTTTGGAGGGAACTCCAAACTATTTTCCATAAAGGCTTCACCAGTCTGTACTCCCACCAACAGTGTACTAAGGTTCCCTTTTCTCCCCATCCTCGCCAGCACTTGTCATTTGTTGATTTGTTGATGCTAGCATTCTGACAGGTGTGAAGTGATACCTCATTGTTGTTTTAATTTGCTTCTCTCTGATGATCAGTGACGTTGAGCATTTTCTCATATATATATCTTGGCTATCTGTATGTACACTTTGGAGAAATATCTATTTTGGCCCTTTGCCCATTTTCAAATTTGATTGTCTTCCTTTTGCTAAGTCGTATGAGTTCGTTATATATTTTGGATATTAACCCTTTATCATATGTATCATTGCCAAATATGTTCTCACATGCAGTGGGCTCCCTTTTCATTTTGTTGATGGTTTCTTTTGCTGTGCAGAAGCTTTTTATATTGATATAGTCCCATTTTTTTTAATTTTCTCCTTAGTTTCCTTTGTCCTAGCTATACTAAATGTTACCATGTAGTTGGGAGCTGTGAGAATTAGGCAATGTGGCATATTGTGTGCAAAGAGGTAAAGGGTAGTATATGACAATGGTTGGCAAACTCATTAATAAACAGAGTGGCAAACTGCGGATAAAGACCTTCACAGATAAAAAACTAAAGGAGTTCATTAACACCAAACCAGTAGTATATGAAATGCTGAAAGGTACTCTTTAAGAAAAGGAAGAAGAGAAAGGTAAATATAAAAATTATGAACAACAAATATCTGTCAACAAGTGAATATAAAAATCAAGTGAATAAAAAATCTGATGAACAGAATAAACTGGTGTATATAATAGAATAAAGGGCACAGAAAGAGAGTGGACTGACAATTTCTTGGTGGGGGGGTAGCTGTGAGGGGTGTGGGAAGAAATTGGGCAAAAATCATATACCTATGGATGAGGACATTGGCGGGGATAAAGGCAGAGGGTGGGATGGGAACCGGATGAGGGAAACTATGGGGGAAAAAAGAGAAACAATTGAAATAATCTGAACAATAAAGATTTATAGAAAAAAGTGTAAAAAAATTAGAGTTCTGAGGCTAGATCATATCCATTTTGGGTTCAAGCCCCAGGATTCTGGGATTCTGGGGATCTATGAGAGGCTGTGTCACTGTTTCTTTCTTTCTTTTTGTATTAGCACTGCCTATGGGGGACATTCCCTTGGATGGCATCTCTGTTGCTGATATTGGAGCAGTCGTCTCTAGAATTTTTGATTCTCCAGAATAGTTCTTAGGCAAGACTGTGGGCCTCAGTGCAGAAGCGCTAACAGTACAGCAATATGCTGATGTTTTGTCCAAGATTTTGGGGAAAGATATCCGAGATGCAAAGGTGAGTTCTTAGAAGATGTAAATGTGATCATTCGAGTTCACTTTGGGTCACACCCCACTGACTTAGACATTCTGGTAGATTCTCAATGAATTAGGCAAGGGTTCAGCTTAGGCTGTCAGAAAAAATTGAAGAGGATATCAGTTCCACAAATCTATCTTGCATCTGAATCCCACTCTTACGGCTTTATTTCTTTGGCTTAAGGTTAATCAGCTTTTAGAATAAACTTACTTTTCTGTGGTAAGAACTTAGAATCTGAAGACTGAGGTACAACATTTTATATACACTACCCACCTCTGCTCTCATAAGCACTCTTTGCTGATCATTTCAGTCTGCCAGAGCTCTCGGGTATGGGCAAGGCACTTACCACTCTGAGCCTCAGCTTCTTCATCTGTGATGTGGGATAGTACCATCTACCTCAGGGTGATCTTGTGGACATTAAAGAGAATATATTTAAGGGGCTTAGCACAGTGTTTGGTACATACATACCTATTGGTATAAATCAAATACCTATTATGTACCTGGTGCTATCTTTGAGGAGTTTACATCAAAAAATGTTAATGCACATGAAATCATAGGGATCAGTACAACTATAACACTATAGGTGCTTAATTGTGTTGTCCACACCCTCTGTGACCAAAGAAGAGTAGGAGAAGGCTTCATGGAAAAAGTGGCTTTAAGGCGGTCCTTGAGGGTGGGCAAGACTGTGTCTAGGCTAAATTCTAGAATTCTAAACTCTAGCCTGGCTAAGTCCACATAGATGAATCAGAGGTAGTATGAGAAAATAAGCAAATCCTGGCTCTGCCCTTACCTATCTGTGGAGTCTTGGCAAGTTACTTAACCTCTTTAATCTCAGTTTCTTCATTTAATAAAAGAAGTTAATATCTCCTTATATATATAAAAGCCTAATATGCAAAGTGTCCCCTTGGGACTTTGACTGACTGAGAATTTGATTGCTTGCTATGATGCATGCTGACCACCATGGGGCAGCACGGAACGAAAGGAGGCCCCTGCCAGCAGCCATTAGGGACCCTACCTGTGCACAAATTTTGTGCACTGGGCCTCTAGTACCTAATAAGATTGATTAGAGGATGACATGATATATAAATGGCAGGCACCTGGCCCTGGGGTGGCAATTAGTAAGCCCTCGGTAATTGACCATGGTATAAATCAGGTGGGAATCGCCTAGACTAGAGTGTGGATAGGACAGACCTTTTACAGAAAAGTGAGAGGAACTGATGATACCACACATTACCAGCCATTTCTCCAAAGGAGGTGTTGATAAGAGAAAGGAGAACAGGGTTTTTGAGAAAAAGTATGTGTGCCTTGCAGAGAGACACGCTCAGAGCTGAAAGGGGGCTCCATACCTTCTTTCAAGCTGGCAAGCATTGACTAGCCTGCCTCTTTGCTTCTGTTGGCTGTATTCTGCCATCTGTAAAATGGCAGAGTGTTTTCTGGATGATTTCTAAGGTCATACCTAGCACATTCTCTCTACAGGAGGGGTCCACAATTAGGACTCACCATCTGCTTTTTTAAAAATAAAGATTTATTGAAACATAGCCACACCATTGTTTATGTATTGTCTCTGGCTGTTTTCATGATACATTGATAGAATTAAGTAGTTGTGAATTAGGCCATATGACCCACAAAGCCTTAAATAATTATATCTAGCCCTTTAGGAAACACTTTTTTGACTTCCACTCGAGCATGTTTCCTACAGTTAGGCCCAGAAAGCTGATTTTTCTTTTCATCTGCAACTGTTGCTTCCAGTGAGTCTTAAGTCATGAGGGGTAAACCTAGTTTCCCAATTCAGAGTCAGGAACTGGAGCTACAAGGAGGCTAAGAAACCCTAAACAATTATTATTGATGTCTTTAATGAAGAAAATAAGTTACTCTCAAGCCCAAAATGACAACCAATCACACAAAAGATGGACTTATGAGAGGATCTGCAAAGTCACTTGTACCTGGTGTAAATATACTTCCCAGAGACTGACCCTTCTCTAAGGGCATTTGCATTTGGGCCTTATATATTTTTTGTTTCATGGGGTTTGACATCTGTATGGAAGAAGGAGAAAAAGGTGAAGGGGTGTGGGCATGTGGAGAGTGTTCATTCTCAGAGGGTCAGGTAGATGTGCTCAGGACTTTCCAAGCATCACTCCATTACATATTTGGTCCCCGACTCTTCTTGGTACATCACGTTATTTCACAATTCAGCAGAACTTCTCTAGCACCAAAAGTTCTAGGGCATTAGAAGCTGGAAGTTCTACAGAATGGTTAATGCAGTACTTAGTATCTAGTCTGACTTGAAATGTTGCCCAGTGTTCTAGAGTGGGGAAATGCTTAGGCATCATGCTACTCTGGGGAAGGATGCATGTGGCCACAAGGTGGCGCTCCAGCACTGGCAGTCTGACTTCCCCCCGCAGGTCTGGTCAGAAGGAGGCATAACTGCTTCAGTGAGTTCATGCCCTGGGACAGACTCCCATCAGAAACTCTGGTATGGCTGGAACTGTCTGTCCAAACCCAAAAGGAACATGGTTCTCTCAGAAAGTGAGACACAACAAAAATCTCTTTCCTTCAAAAATGTGCAGAAAAGAATCCCTTATTTCACTAAGGAATATTAGTTGTCAAAGTTATAGGATGAGGGAATGATTCAAGGGGAGAGACATTTTCAAAGTTATCTTCTGTGCTTCTCATGTAGTCTTCTTACTAAAAATTTAAATTATTTTCTTATTTCAAATATAGCAAATGCTTTTTTGAGAAAATACAGAAAATTATAAAAAAGAAAACAAAAATCACATACTCAGAGATAGCAACTAATAAGATCTGACATTATATTCTAGTCTTTTTTTTCAATATGTTTGTATCTAGCTTTTTCATTTAATGTTATGAGCATTTGTTAAAGTTCTTTAAAACATTAATTTTAATAATTAAACAATATCCACACACACCAAAATTTATTCTGCCATTTTTATATAGGCATGTTTTTCTTAATTTTCAATATTATAAATGGCGTATGACAATCATTTTTTAAAAAAATGTATTTTCATTGATTTCAGAGAGCAAGAGAGATGGAGAGAGATAGAAACATCAATGTTTAGAGAGAATCATTGATGGGCTGCCTCCTGTACACCCTGTATTGAGGATAGAACCCACAACCCAGGCATGTGTCCTTGACTGGAATTGTACCTTGGACCCTTCAGTCCCCAGGCTGATGCTCTATCCACTGAGCCAAAGCAGCCAGGGTGACAACGAGTTGTTTGTGTGTCACAATTTCCAAAGGCCCAGTGGAATAGCAAGGTTAGAGTTTATCTTTGGGGGCTAAAGACAGATTACACTGGATCCAATAGTTAGAAATGGTCTTAGCTAATACAGGAGGCGGGACTATTGATGTAGTCAGTGTCAGAGGGACTCAAGGGGTGGGTTTTGTGGAAGGTGACAGAAGGCAGCTCAGTAAGTGTGTGGTGAGCAGGATTTGCTTGAACCTGGGCCTGCTAGAGTCTGGAATGGTTAAAGTCAAGATGTTCATTTATAATCAAGGATTGGAATGATGATGAAGGGACATCAGCCAGGAGGAAAGGATAGAGAACGTGGTGCCAGAGTACTGCATGGAGGTGGAGGGCCAAGTGGGTAGACTGTCTGAGATAGCTGCTGAGGGAACGTATATGAAAGCAGATCAGATAAAGGGAGGACAGATCTATAGTTTCTTACCCAAAATGCTTGGGACAGAAACAATTTGGCTTTCAGAA
Organism: Lasiurus cinereus; assembly: GCA_011751065.1. NCBI lineage: Eukaryota > Metazoa > Chordata > Mammalia > Chiroptera > Vespertilionidae > Lasiurus > Lasiurus cinereus. The sequence continues at coordinate 1,560 of JAAGEH010002491.1, read as the reverse complement.
GCTGTAGCTTTTACATAGATTATGTTCTACATGTATTATGTAATATAATCATCAGGGGTAGGACAGGAAGCTGTAATATCTCTGCAGAAAAATATATGACTATTTCCTCTAAACGGTAGCATTAAAAAGCATAAATAGCTTCAAAGTTCAGATCAGAATCAGTTCAGAAAAGTTAGTTTGCTGTCAAATTGCTTATGAAAAAAACTTGAGAGTTTCTTGGGATTTGGAGTTAGGCTGAAGAACAGTGGACCTATATCATCATTAAGGTGAATCATTTATTCTCAAACTATTTTCAATGAGAGCTGAAACATTTCCTTTTTTAAAATTTACTCTTTTTTTTTTAAAACTTGTTCTTAAAAGATCACACTGGAAGCTTACGAGAAGCTGGGGTTTCCTGGAGCAGAGGAAATGGCCAACATGTTTCGTTTCTATCAGATGAAGCCAGACCGTGATGTCAAGCTCACCCACCGACTAAACCCCGAAGTCAAAAGCTTCAGCCGGTTTGTCTCAGAGAACAAGGAAGCCTTGATGGGCATTTAACTGTTCACACAGGCATCTTACAACTTTCTTTCCCCCCGACTCTGGCCCTCTGTACAGCACATCTCCATTTACAGAACAGATATGTTAGAATGCAATTGTTTGCAACTCCAAAGGCATCCCTGAAATATTCTTAAGTAGGAAACATGGAAATTTGATTCACATATAACTTTCCAGCTAGTGATAAGGATGGTACAACTGTTTGGTTAAACAAGAAGCCCAAACTGGCACCTTCTGTAGCTCAGACCCCCAAAAGCCAAGTCACCTCACCAGGTTCTGGCCTGAGGAAAGTGGAGTTTCTTCCCTAACATGATTGGGGGGTGGCCACGCAGCTTTCTCCTGACTAACTGATCCAGAGCTCTGGCTCTGAACCTTTCCTTGGCAGCTCCAGTTTTGTTTTTTGTTTTTTTCCAAGTGCATTGTCACATTCACAGAGAACTAAGTAATTTTAATTTCTTTAAAAAATATATTTTTATTGATTTCAGAGAGAAAGGGAGAGGGAGAAAGAGATAGAAACATCAATGATGAGAATCATCTATTGGCTGCTTCCTCCACAGCCCCTATTGGGGACTGAGCCTGCAATCTGGGCATATGCCCTGACCAGGAATTGAACCGTGACCTCCTGGTTCATAGGTCAGTGCTCAAGCACTGAGTCACTCTGGTGGGGCTAATTTTTTTTTTTATTAATTTTTTATACATATCTCCCCATTGCCCCCCCTCCCTCCCAGGCATACCCCAACCCCCCAGTGTCTATGTTCATTGGTTATGATTATATGCATAGATACAAGTCCTTTGATTGATCTCTTATCTACCTCACCTAACTTTAATCTTCCTGCTGTAATTTCACAGTCTGTTCGAAGCTTTACTGTCTCTGTATCTATCCTTTTGTTCATCAGTTTATAATGTTCTTTATTATCCCCCAATGAGTGCGATCATGTGATGCTTCTCCTTCATTGACTGGCTTATTTCACTAAGCATAAGGCTCTCCAGTTCCAACCAGGTTGCTGCAAATGGTAAGAATTC
>JAAGEH010002490.1:0-13212 GCA_011751065.1 Lasiurus cinereus | reverse complement strand
GCATATATGTTTACCAGAGTTATTTCTTCTTGTTGGATTGTTCCCTTTAGTATTATGAAGTGGCCTTCTTTATCTCTTGTTATGTCCTTCACTTTGAGATCTAATTTGTCAGATATAAGTATTGCAACCCCAGCTTTTTTTTCATTTCCATTTGCCTGAAATACCATGTTCCATCCCTTCACCCTCAATCTGTGTGCACCTCTTTTCCTAAGGTGGGTTTCTTGCAGACAGCAGATATATGGATCATGTTTTCTTATCCAATCGGTTACCCTATGTCTTTTGATTGGAGCATTTAATCTGTTTACATTTAAAGTTATTATTGATAAGTACTTATCTGTTGCCATTTTGAGTCCTTACCCCCGAGTTCCTTCTTCGCTTCCTCTTTCTTTTGATTACAGCAGACCTTTTAACATTTCTTGCATTGCTGGTTTGGTGGTAATATATTCCCTTAGTCCTTTTTTGTCTGTGAAGCTTTTGATTTCACCTTCAATTTTGATTGAGAGTCTTGCAGGGTACAGTATTCTTGGATTCAGACCCTTCCTTTGCATGACTTTGTATATTTCATTCCATTCTCTTCTGGCCTGACAAGTTTCTGTTGAGAAGTCAGTAGCTAGTCTTATGGGGGTTCCTTTGTAGGTAACTTTCTGTTTCTCTCTGGCTGCTTTTAAGATTTTTACTTTGTCGTCGGTGTTTGCCAATTTAATTATAATGTGCCTCGGTGTTGGTTTGTTGGGGTTCATTTTGCTTGGGACTCTGTGAGCTTCTTGGATTTGTGTGGGTTTTTTCTTTTCTATATTGGGGAAATTTTCTGTCATTATTTCTTCAAACACGTTCTCTAATCCTTGTTCAGTTTCCACTCTTTCTGGAACCCCAATTATGCAGATGTTATTTTGTTTCATGTTATCCCAAAGTTCCCTTAGACTCTCCTCTTGCTTTTTAACTTTTTTTCTAGAAGCTGCTGTACTTGGGTATTTTTCCTACCGTGTCTTCTAGCTCACTGATGCGGTCCTCTGCTTCTTCTAGTCTACTTTTGATGCTGTCTATTGTGTTCTTTATAGCAGTGATGTCATTATTCATTTCTTCTTGTTTATTCTGCACCTCCTCTAGTTTCTTCTGCATTTCTTCTTCATGCTTCTTCACCTCCTCTAGGCTCTTACTCATATTGTCAAATTTGTCTTCCATTGTTTTCAACCACATTATGATAATTTCTCTGAACTCTTTCTCTGGTAGGCGTATTTGTGGTTCTATTTCGTTTACTTCCTTTTCTGGTGAAACCTGCCTTTCTGTCTTTTGTGGGCTGTTTCTTTTTCTGCCCATGGTCTTTCTTCTCTGGGTGTCTGGTTATGTAGTGCTCTCTCCTACGTTGATTGAAAGGCACAAACTACAACACGACCAGGTACAGCACACAAGGCACTGAGTAGAGATGTATTCAAGATGTTAATAATCACAAATAAAGTGACCACCAATGAAGGACAAATTAGGGGTAAATAGAGAAAGAAGAAGAGGAAAATGAGGAAGAAAGAAAAGAAAGAAGTGCCAAAATCAAATTGGGAGAGTGAGAAAAAAAAAGATAAATAAATGAACAATAAAATAAAATAAAATAAGAAAATAAAAAGGAGAAGGAAAGAGGAAGAGAAAAAAGTCAGAGAGAAAAGAAAGTGTATAAGAGAGAAAAGAGGAACAAAATATAGATGTCAGGAGACCACTGCAATAGAACAGTCACTGATCCCAATAAAGGCCAGCAACCAGTACCTAGAGATTAATGCAAATTGCAAATAGCAACTGGTATTGAGGGAGATGAGGGAAAAGAGAGGTAGAAAACAAAGCAAGCAAAAAGCAAAATAAAACAAGTAGAATAAACTAAAACAGTCTCTCAAAAAAAATTTCAAAAAATCGATATAATCACTTTTCAGGCAAATAGCAACAAAAGGACATAGAGAAAAAACAACTTTTTGGCTAGTGAAGACAAGAGGGGAGAGGTTTGTGTGGACTTGTAGTAGGGGATTTGAAATTAGATATATAAATGGGGTGAAATTTTAACCAGGTAAAGAGAAAAATAGGGAGAATCTAAAGTTGGAAAAGGGAAAGAGAAACAAGACAGCAAAAATGGGGAAAGTTAGGAGGAAAGTGTTGGCATAAAGGTGGAGTTGAGTTGGAGTAAAATTATGCTAAAGGGAAGATGAAAATAGAATGTAGAACTCTAATCCCGAAATAAAATAAAGAGAAAACAAAATGACACTTTTTTTTCTAAAAACTAGTAGTATTAGTATTATTAATTACTTTCTAAAAAGTACTAGTAGTAATTAATAATACTAGTTTAAAACAAAAATGTAATAATTATAAAAGTAAAATCAATTGAGGCAGAAAGAAAAAAATATTCTTTTAATTAAAATATGTGAAAATGAAAAATAAAGAATTAAAAATTAAAAAAAGAAAAAAGGAAAAATAAAAAAAAAATAAAGAAGAAAAATAGAATGGTCCTTCACTTCCACTATTATTCTGCTTGGCACTCCTGTTTCCCAGTAGGGGAGGTATTGCAGTTCCCTGTGTTCCCCTCTTGGTGTTTTAATCTCTTTATTTTCTTGTGGTTATGCGAGAGTCAATTTGTGTGTCATCCATTGGGTGGCAGTGTTTCGGAATTGATCTCTGAGGCAAAGCACAGGACCTCTCTAGGCTGTGCTCAGATCCTGCTACTCTGTGGTTCCCAAAACCAGTTTGTGGGGGTTTTGCAGCCTGGACACTGCAATAACTCCCAGGTTGTCCCTCTGCCCCAGAGAAAAAGAAAAAAAAAAGAGTCGTTTTCCAGAGCTCTCCTCTGTCAACAGCTCAGAGGGTCTGCCTTCACACTCAGGGATCACGCCCTGACCACCTCTGCGGACCTCTCCAGAGGCAGCTTTCCTGCAGCCCGGCTCCCACAGTGCTTGTCTCTGCCCTGCGGGGGTAGGAGACCGCACCCTGGCCCAGGCGAAATCTGACCCTTCCGCGCGTGCGTGCAGTGTGGATCTCTGAATCCTCCGCCTGCGCGTCTGTGCCGCCTGGGAAGCCGTGCTCTGGGTCCTGGCTGCTCTGTGGGTGCCTCCATCAGCCGCAGCTTTCAGACCTCGGCAGACATCCACCTCCCCCTTAAGTCAGGCGCAATCTGACCTTTCCGTGTGCTCTGTGGATCTCTGACTCCGCTGCGTGTCTGCGCCGATTGGAGAGCGGAGTTCTGGGTCCCCGGGTCCCTGGCTGCTCGATGGGTGCCCAGCCGAAGGCTTCAGACCGCCGCAGACATCCACCTCCCACTGCAAGATGGCTCAGGCTCCGCGTTCACGCTGGTGGCTCCGGCCGACAAAAACCCCGTGGCAGTGGGGCTGCCTGGCCGGGAGAGCCCCTTCCAGCAGTTCTCCGCCTTCCCCTGGAGGACAACTGACTCCTAGCTTGCCAACAAACACTCCCAATGCAACTCTCAGCCGCTCTCTCTCCCTCTGCCCAGCGACAAAGCTCCAGAGGCTCCGTCTACTCTGCCGCCATTTTTCCCTGCCGGGGCTAATTTCTTAAAAAATAAAACAAAAAACAAAACAAAAAAATACCCCACAACAAAAAACTTTTGTAGATAACTTTCTGGGGGAACATGGTGTTCAATGAACAAGCACAAGTATTAAAAACTCTAAAATTCAGTTTTGCTTCAGGATTGAAAGTTAACATTCTCTGTTGAATTCATTAAACCATCTATTGAATCATCATTCAATTATTGCATTCATCTATTTATTCTTTTGTCCTTCATTTAACCCAAGGGTGGGAAATGTTTTTCTGCCAAGGGCCATTGGATATTTAGAACATCACCTGTGGGCCATACAAAATTAACAACTTAAAAATTAGCTACTATATTCGGTCAAACATTCAATTAACTCGCTCTTAATGCTTTTGCAGGGCCAGACCAAATGACTTCGTGGGCCTTATATGGCCCGTGGGCTGGATGTTCCCGCAGATTTAGCACTCCACAAACTTTATTTTTGGCACCAGTATTGATGTGAATTTGGAACTTCTCTCTCTTCCTATGTGCTTTCCTTCTTTCCTTTTTTAAAAAAAATCCTCATTCGAGGATATTTTTTCCATGGGTTTCTAGAGCGAGTGGAAGGGTCAGAGGAATAGGGGAGAGAGAGGAGAAACATCAATATGAGAGAGACACATTGATTGGCTGCCTCCCACAAATGCCTCCACTGGGGCTGGATAACTTGCAACCCAGGTAGGTGCCCTTGACTGGGAATCAAACCCTTCAATCTGTAGGCTGATGCTCTAACCACTGAGAAAAATGGCCAGGGCCTGTGTGATTTCTTAACAGATGGTCTATGCTCCAAAGGCTATCATGGCTCCTTTTCAGTTTGTGGTTGGCTTTGTATCATGCTAGGACAAGGGGGCCTTCTAATCATGTAGCTCCAAGCCAAACCCAGAGCCTCTGCAATGGATGAATGAAGGCAGGAGCTTGAGGTAAGGGCTAGGGAAATGGAAAAAGGAGTCGAAAGATGGGCCCCTATAGTATTGTTGTATATCTCTGGCTTAGCATTTTCTACGCCTCATTTACTAGTCTTCCTCTTGGCTGTGAGTGACTGACACTCCTTTATATCCTGGTACTTGGCACATGATAGGTGATCAATATATGTTGGTTATCTAAATGAGTGAATAAAGCCAATTGATTATATCACTGCAAGAAAGGGAAATAAACAGGTGTCTAGGTTGGAGAGTGGTAAGTGGTACTTAAAGGGCCAGAGGTTGTCCACTTCTGGGGGAGGCAGGCAGGCAGTGACTGGTATTGGGAGCAACTGAGCAAAGATGGCGGTGTCTGTGGGTCTGACTCAGAGAAGATGGAGCCATGGAAATGCCAAATATCAGCCTTTTGGGTCTTTCAAGGCATCGAGTGGTATGTTTGTGTTGAATGAAATATGTTGAAGTTATTGCATTTTGATTCTTGAGGGGGAAATTGCAGTCCAAGTGCATTTTGAAGACCACTCTGCTTTTCTGTCTGCTCTCTGCTTACCCTATGAGCAGTAAATTCACTGCAGCTCAAGCTCGCAACCCTGGGAAATGGGTCTGGATAAATTTATTAAAATGGAAAAGCAAAACAAAACCCTAACCTAAAAATAGGTGTTTTATTATTCATCTGGGGGGCCAGGCAGGAGGAATGGCTGCTGTCTCCTAAATAGAACTCAGTGTCCCCAAACTGATGAGTGTCTGCAGGTCACATGGCTTACATGTGTGCTTGCTGGGTGGCTGGCTGGTTCTTTTGGCCTTTGGAACAGGGCTGGGGTAGCCCTTGGCCAGCCTTGCCATTGTTCCTACAAAGCACAAGAAGCTCTTTTGGGATTTGGAAGCAAACCTTACAGTATCCATCTGAGATGAGACATTGTCTTTTAGGGGCTAGGTTTGCTTCCCTATCTCACTTGACCAATAAGAGGAAAGAAAAAACAGGAAATATTAGCTTAAAACATTTTATATTTGTTGGCTGTAGACAAGGGACTTCTCCACCATCTTGTCCACTCTCTCCATGGACAAGCTCCAGGCCTAGGGAGAGAAAAGTTTCCTTTTGGAGTTGCTCAGAGTAGACACTTGGGGACTCAAGAGAGTCACAGAGGGTGGAAGTGAGGCTGTGAGCCATTGCAAACAAAATCACCCTCTGTTGACCACAGGGAGTGGGTTGGGTGAGGATGGAGGAGATGGCACAGAAGGGATACAGGAGGAAATCTCTCTCTGTGATTATAGAAGTGTTCCTGGAAACACAAGTCACGAAGTCAGATCATGCTGGATGCGATTCTTGACCCACCACTGACTGGCTTGGTGTACTGGGGCCAGTCACTTAACCTCTCTGGGTTTCAGTTTCCCCATCCTCACAAGGGGCTCCTGGAAGGACTGAAAGATTGATAGCATGAAAAGCACTTTGGACAGCACTTTGATAGATAGTAAGTGCTTGATAAACAGTAGCTGTAGGAGAGAGAAACCAAGATGGTGGCATAGGTAAACAGCTAAACTGCTGCCTCACACAACAATTTCAAAACTACAACTAAAAGACAAAACAGACATTATCCAGAACAACAGGAAGGCTGGCTGAGTGGAAATTCTACAACTAGAAGGAAAGAGAAAAGCACTTTGAGACTCAGAGGAGCTGCAGGAGGCAGAGGTACTAAGACAAACGTGCGCTGAGAGGACTGGCAACTGAGTGCACAGTTGACTTTCTCAAGCGGAAGGGAGATAAAAGGTCCCAACTACACTGAAATCCAGTTCTGGGCGAGACTCTAGGGACTCTTTCGGGGAGAAACTAGACTGTCTGGCAGTGGGCAGAACTCGAGGGCAGCTTTCTCTCAGAGGTGCTTGCAGTGATTACCATGGGACACTGAGACACAGGGGCCTATTAGGGCAGGGCTGATGGGAAACCATTGCTGTCGGCTTCACCCTGAGACTCCACCCCATCCAAGCTGAGCACAGAGGCTTTTGCAAGTTTTGTCTCATAAGGGTGTCTCCAGCATAGAAATTCTCCCAGCGTAGACACAGCTGATTCTCACAGCCAATTGGCCTGGAGGTCAATTTCTCTCAGTGATACCAACAACAATCAAGGCTTAACTACAACAAGACTCTGCACACAGCCCTCAAAGGGGTGCACCAAGAGTGTCCATCTCAGGTATCTGGGGAGGCTGAGCCACTGGGCCCTATAGGACAACTAACACACAAAGCAACTCTATTGACTGAGAGAAGCAGCCAAAATGCAGAGACAAAGAAACAGATTGCAAGTAGAAAGAAATGGAGGAAAGCAAATGACTGGATATAGAGTTCAAAACCACAGTTATAAGGTTTTTCAAGAATTTTCTAGAAAAGGCTGATAAATTTAGCGGGACCCTCAAGGATATGAAAAAGGACCAACTAGAAATTAAGCATAGACTGACTGAAATAAAAAATATTATACAGAGACCTAATAGCAGACTAGAGGATCGCAAAAATCAAGTCAAAGATTTGAAATACAAAGAAGCAAAAAATACTCAATCAAAAAAGCAAACAGAAAAAGAATCCAAAAATATGAAGATAGTGTAAGGAGCCTCTGGGACAACCTCAGACATACCAACATCTAAATTATGGGGGTGCCAGAAGAAGAGAGAGAACAAGATACTGAAAACCTATTTGAAGAAATAATGACTGAAAACTTCTCCCACCTGGTGAAAGAAATAGACTTACAAGTCCAGGAAGCACAGAGAACCCCAAACAAAAGGAATCCAAAGAGAACCGCATCAAGACACATCATAATTAAAATGCCAAGGGCAAAAGACAAAGAGAGAATCTTAAAAGGAGCAAGAGAAAAACAGTTAGTTACCTAGAAGGGAGCACCCATACGAATGTCAGCTGATTTCTCAACAGAAACTATGCAGGCCAGAAGGAGTGGCAAGAAATATTCAAAATGATGAATAGCAAGAACCTACCACCAAGGTTACTCTATCTAGCAAAGCTATCATTTAGAATTGAAGGGCAGATGAAGAGCTTCACAGATAAAGAAAAGCTAAAGGAGTTCATCAGCGCCAAACTAGTATTATATGAAATGCTGAAAGATATTCTTTAAGAAGAGGAGGAAGAAGAAAAAGGTAAAGATAAAAATTATGAACAATAAATACATATCTATCAACAAGTGAATCTAAAAAACAAGTGAACAGAATAAACTGGTGAATATAATTGAATCTGATGAACAGAATAAACTGGTGAATATAATAGAATCAGGGTCATAGAAAGGGAGTGGACTGACAATTCTCAGGGGGAAAGAAGTGTGGGGGGTGCGGGAAGAGACTGAACAAAAATCGTACACCTATGGATGAGGACAGTTAGGGAGGGAGGGTAAGGTTAAAGGGTGGAGTGGGAACGGGGTGGAAGGGAGCTATGGGAGGAAAAAGAGGAAGAATTAAAATAATCTGAAAAATAAAGATTTGTTAAATTAACAAAACAAAACAAAACAAAACAAAACAAAACAAAACAAAACAAAACAGTAGCTGTAATTATTGAGACTAATTCCTGCCCTTGCTGCCTTTACACTGTACTGGAGTTCTGAGGTGCCCGTGGGCTGCTCCAGGTCTCCCTCACCTCACCTGCTCACCTGCTGGCTTCCTAATTGCAAGTTCCTCATGCCCTGACTGCCCTCTGCTGGTGGTCTGGTCCCTGCCATCTTCCTTTGCCCACCACTAGATGGCAGGACAAATCTAGCGTGAGAAAGGGTCACTCTAACCCAGTGGTTCCCAACCTGTTTTAGGCCATGCTCTACCCAAGCATCTCTAAATTCCTGATGGCTCCTCATGACATATAATTCTTATTATTAAAAAGTGAACTCCTTGGTGCATATTACAGATCCCTTTCTTTCTTTCAGGCTCTCTCATCACCTTCCTTGGTCATTTCAGTGAATAAATGGTGGGCCTCTTCTCAGGGTAGAGGGTGCACCTCAGGTCAAAGGTGAGCCTTCTATTGAAATAGTACCTTAAGGCCCCTGCCCTGGGAGCACAGGAGTGAGGGCAGAGCCTGGGTGTGGGCACTCTTACACTGGCTTCTCCACCATCATCCTCTTTTCTGCTCAGGGGACTCTTCCAACTCTGGAATTTTACCAGGACTCCACAAGGGGCAGAGGCAAATTCCCCAAAAGGAATCTGGGGCACTGTTAGGAAAAGGAAGTGAATGCTGGACAGGCCCCAAGGTCTACACTCCAAAGTAGCTGTTCTTTGGCAATGGAGTCAACTGCTGGACTCCTCGCAGAAGCGAACAGGAAGGCAATAGCATGAATTTAACACATACCAGAGGATACGTTTTTATAGCATTTCTGAAGGGCTATGCAGCAATCTGTTCCAAGAGAATTAAAAATCTGCACACTCTTACCTGGCAACACTACCTCTAGGAAGCTATTTTAAGTAAATAAACATAAATATAAAAAAATAAACAAAATTTTCAGGATTTTATATGGAAGTGTTGTTCATGAGAGTAAAAAAATGGAAGTAAGCTAACTGTTCAGCATTAAAGGAATGGCTAATTAAATTGTTGAGTAGTTTAAAAAGTGCCTTAAATTTTGAAACTCTTAAGAATTTTTACTAAAAAAAAAAAGAGCACTGTTTGTGTTTTAAGTGAAAAATGTTGGATGTCAAATAACATTATATCTGGCTTATTAATTCCAATTGTGTAAAGTATACATATACATGGTAAAATATTGAGAGGAAAAGCACCAAGATGTTACTAGTGGTTTTCATTGAAAAATGAAATTTTGGTTAATCTCTATTTTCCTCTTTTAAATTTCCACTTTTCTGCAGCTTTTCATAACTAAAATGTTAATTAGATGTTTAATTTTATGTAAAAAATCACTTTTATAATTTAACAGATATCATAGATTGTCCTAATTCTTCCCTTTATCATGATAACTATAATAATTGATACTTATGAGTATTCGCTGTGTACCATCCACCATGCTCGGAGCTGTATATACATTCTTTCACTAAATCTTTGTACCAACAGCATAAACAAGGCCATCTCCTCATTTTACAGATAAAGAAACATACGTTGTAAATTTTAGTAATTTACCCAAGTCACCTAATCAGTAGGTGGCAAAGCCAGAACTGAAATTCACATCTGAATGTCTCTAAAGCTTTCCACCGTAAAGGAACTTTGGCCAGTGCAGTTTTCAGGTTATGAAAGGAATGGGTTGTCAGATTCATTCAGGGTTCAGTTGTTTGGAATTTGGGACACATTTTCTCTTAGAAACACTGTAGAGATGAGACTCCAACCTGCATAAAGATCGACTCTCCAAAAACTGGTGAAACCACATCTACTCACCTGCTGTGAAATCGCAACTTCAGATAAGATGTTTCCTGCAAACCTTCTCTCAGATGTACACAGAGAATAACAAAAATGATGTTCGGGTGAGGACAGGCAATATTTGGGCAAGTCACAAGGAGGAAAAGAAAGCATAGCTAAGAGGTGCCTCAGGGTACAGACCAAAGCCAAGGGGTCTGAATGGCTGGCAGGAATGCATCAGGATGGGGGCTGTGTGTAGAGGCCCTACATGGAAACCTGGGAGATCATCGGGTGTCAAAGCTAAAGGTTTTCAAGAGCCAGGCAGTTAACTGAATGAAGTAAACCAGATGTAAACAACAGAATAGTGGGGACTATGGCAGTGAGAGACTGCATGACCCACCTACAGATACTGAGTTAAAATTTAACAGAAACACAGTGACACCAAACATAAATTGCCTCAGCTGTTTCCTAGAAGGATGGTTTTCTGATCCTAATGTGGAACCATCCAATTTTGTGGAAGAGTGAGGCTTCAAGGGCTTGATCATGATAAGAAAGAGCAAGAGCAAGATTCAGGGTCCCCTACTTTGGCAAGGAGACTATGGGGTGGAGGAGCTGGTTGGCAGCAGCTGCTCTGATTTGTATGTCCTTACAAATGAAGCATCCATTTCCTCATTGCTTCTAACAGAGGTTGGGCCATAGAGGCAGAGAAAGAAGAAAGGAACCAACATTTGTTGAAAGCTGCACTTTTTCATAGTTGGTATTTCATTTAAGCCTTATTATCTTCCTAAGAAGTTGGTATATGTGGCAGACTAGCTAAATGTTTACCAAACCTGTTTCCACGTCTTCCTGTGCACAGCTAGACCTCATTCCTAAGTGTTCTTTGCCATTAATGGCAGCCATGTAACTGTGATAGAGACACTAGCATGTGAGCAGAAGTATGTGCCATTTCTAGGCCCAGCATAAAACTCTTCCATCATCTACCTTTGGATTGACATCTACAAGCCTGATGACCTTGAAAGCCATGTTTAGAAAATGGTGAAGCCAGACAAAGAAAGAACCCAGGCACTTAATGCCCCTCTTGAAGAGTAGCTCGCAGATTAGGAACATGTGTTCTAGACTTTATGTAAACCAAAACATAGCTTCCATAATGTTAGGGCCAATTAACTTTTTTGGGTGTTTATTATAGTAGCAGGCATTGCTTTAGCCAATATGATGTTTTTTATGCCCATTTTACTTATTTTTATTTTCCATTAACATTTTTAAAATATACTTTTTAAAAATTGATGTTTAGAGAGAGAGGGTGAGAGAGAGAGAAGCATTGATTCAGCTGCCTCCTAGGGATCAAGCCTGCAGCTTGGGCATGTACCCTGACCGGGAATCGAACCAGAAACCTCTTGGTGCCTGGATCGACACTCAACCACTGACTCACACTGGTTGGGTCCCAGTCCCAGTGACACTCTTGCTTGGCCCCCTTGTTCATTAACATCTGTGTCCTTCCAATCTGGGCTCTGGCTTGAACTCTGTGAACTGCTCAAATAGGCTCTTGATACCTCTTTGTTCAAACAGACAATGGTTGCAACAATAACAAAGAGGAAAATCAGATGCAGGTGAATGTTTATTTTTAACATTTGTGAGGCCATATGGGGACTTAACATGAAAATTAGAGCCCTCACTTCCGTCTGCTCTCTCCCAAAGTGGCGTGGGTGCCTTTGGCTGGTCAGGAGGACTCCAACACGCTTGGATCCCTTCCAAGCAAGTGCACCACTTGATGAGGTGGACAGTTCTATCTTTCTGGGGCCTTCTTTTGGCTAGAAATAGGGATACTGTTTGGAGACAGTGTTAAACTTGGACCCACAGAGTGTGATTGGTTTAGGAAGGAATGCTGTTCTGGACACCCCAAATATGTGAGGTTTCTTGATTTTTTAGTCAAACCAGTCAGAGACATGAAAAATGTGTAATAAAGTGAAAATAGATGAAAAGATCCATTGAGGTTGGGATGGCTCCCAACTCCCTACCTCATTCCTTCGCTCTGGTTCTCTCCCCTGGAGGCCTGCAGGTAGCAGAGGTTGGGAGATTCTTCTGAGAAATAGCAAGAACCCTTAGTAGCCAGTTTTCAGGGTGCATCTACATTGTGCAGAGGATTTGACTAGGTTATTTCATCATTCTATTATCTCTGAAGGTTAAGAGTCAGTACCAGGTGTGTTTGATCAGTAAAGGAAAAGCTCTAAAAGTAATGAGTCAGCCCATTCATTGCAGAGCACACCTATGATTATTTCACTTCAAAGTCATTGTTTTCCATTGTCCCATCGTGGGATGAGTATTAGTTTTCTTTTTTTAAAAAAATATCTTTATGATTTCAAAGACAAAGGGAGAGGGAGACAGAGATAGAGACATCAATGATGAGAGAGAATCATTGATTGGCTGCCTCTTGTGTGTCCCCTACTGGAGATCCAGCCCGCAACCTGGGCATGTGTTCTTTTCTTTTTTTATTTTATTGATTTTTTACAGAGAGGAAGGGAGAGAGATAGAAAGTCAGAAACATCGATGAGAGAGAGACATCGATCAGCCGCCTCCTGCACGCCCCACAGTGGAGATGTGCCCGCAACCAGGATACATGCCCCCAACCGAAATCAAACCCGGGACCTTTCAGTCCACAAGCCGACGCTCTATCCACTGAGCCAAACCAGTCTCGGCTGGGCATGTGTTCTTGACCAGAATCAAACCTGGGACCCTTTAGTCTGCAGACCGATGCTCTATCCACTGAGCCAAACCAGCTAGGATGAGCACTAGTTTTCTTATCCCTGATTTTACATCTGCCAAGGGGAGACAGGAATGTGTAGACATGGCTCTGTGCTTTCTATCCCCTCAGAACTGCAGCAGCTGCCGTTTTCCTGCAGAAATAAAGAAACGAGAAGTTGTGGGTTCAGAGTAGCCATGATTGTAATAAAATATTTAAAAACAAAACAAAAATGAAATGGCTTGTTCTTTTTTTGCTTCACTTTAAGTTAAACTGGCTTTCTGATATGGAATGGCATTCTCTTCTGATCCGGTTCTTCCCTGGGCAGGTCTGGAGCAAAGTGTGGATTGAGAAAGAAAGGGAGAGGGGAGTAAATGGTCCCAAGAACTAAGAACTGCCTTTCTTCTTTTAAGACACTTGGTGAATGTGCCTTCCCTCGTGTTTGAATTATATGTATATACAGTATATGTGTGTGTGTTTTGTGAAACAGGGAAAAGATGGGATGACCATTGGAGGGAAGGGAAGAGTAGAGTAGGACAAGGCAGGGTGAAGAGGTAGAGTGTAATAGAATGTTTGAGCAGAGCTAAGGGTTAGCTTTATTTATTATTGAAAAAAATTTTTTAATTGATTTGAGAAAGAGAGAGAGAGAGAGGGAGATAGAGATAGAGATAGAGAGAGAGAGAGAGAGAGAGAGAGAG
>JAAGEH010002489.1:0-57400 GCA_011751065.1 Lasiurus cinereus | reverse complement strand
ATTATTTGTTTTCACTTAATTTTAAGATTGTTGATCAATTTGGCCAACTAAGTTGTTACAGAACCAACCATTCCTGGTGCCTGCTGTTCTCCCTGAGAATGCTGTCACTTTGTAGGAGCCCCATTATCTTTTTGAGGCCACCTGGGGATAGTTTGTTAATTTGTTGGTTTACCAATCTCTAATTATCCTGAAAGACTTAATGTCATTTCCAAAGGTGCTACAGAGAGCAGCACTGTAAATCTGATACTTGGTAATTTTCACTTTATGATACCTTTCATGGGAAATTCTGAATGCGTATCTGAAGAGAGCTCTGACTGGGTTCTTTCTCCTTCACTTATTATTCCCCACTGAAGGCACTTTGTTTCCTTTGCTCACTGAAGAGAAGAAATAACACACGAGTTATTAGCAATAAAATAGGAAAACAGCAACATCAGAAATGTGGTAATTAGGAGGTCTATAATGGCACATATGTGTCATAAGCTGCCAATTAATCTTGATGATATGAAAGGTAGTCAGCTTTAGTTACCAGTAATTCTTCCTCCTAAAAGATCTTGACAACCATGAATGATCTGTGCAAGTTCTAACTTTGCTTCTGTTTCATTAGACCACTATGAACACATCGTTTTACTTCAGAGTTTAAATCTGTGGACTATAGGGAATGTTGTTCAAGTTATTGATTTTCTTATTTATACATTATACAGAACATATGTACAAAGCCTTTGGTGAATTTATGAAAAAAAAAGAAGTAAAAGCAGACAGCTAGAATACACTTTGAGATTCTTACATGTATAGTTCATACGTGCTTTAGCATTTCCAGAAATAGGTAATGTTTTTGTTTTCTTTACATCCAATTTATTTTAAATTTACTTTTCATCAACATCATTCATTCAGAATAAAGCTAGAAATGAGGAAAAAGAGAGTTTGTAAAGTACATATCTTATGGTTCAAATGTTCTGATAGTATGATGATCCTTGAAATCTCTATTTCACATTTGATTTTCTACTGCCATTCACAGCACGAGGTTAGCAAAGACCTGTTTACACCCAAGATTTCCATGTTCCCAACTCCCCTTCCCACTTCAAACCATTGGCTTAACATCAACTCTACCAAAACAGATATGATCAGATTTAAGGTTACCAAACACCATCTCTCAGTTTTCCTTATTGTTGATTTCTCAGCAGCATTGGACCTCATTGGCCATACTTCCTCTTTTTCTTGTTTTTTATTTCTTCTTTCATAAATCCCTTCAGGGATATCCTCTTAAATATGACTATTTAATGTCATAGTAACTTAAGATCAATGATTCCTACATAGATATATGGGTAAGACCCCAATTCTGAGCAGCCCACCCACAGACTCAAGAGCCTGCTTTACATCTCCAGTTGGATATCTCTTAGTTACCTCAAGTTCAACAAGTCTACACCTAAACAAATTGTACCCTCTTCCCATATTCCTCCATATCTAGACGTTCTCTTGTTATGTGTCTCAGTAAATGGTATCCCTCTTCAAACATTGCTCACCTCAGAAAACAGGGAATCATGACGGGCATTTTTTTTTCCATCCCCTTCACCTAGTTATCACTTTTAATTTCTGAGTCCTTCTTAACTGTGTTTCCAGTTTTTACTGTTATAGCCTGAGTTTGAGTCTCTTTCATCTCTTGCTTGGATTAGAATCTGTACTGGCAGATCCTCACAGAGCTCCAGACATCTCATCTAGTAACCACATGACAATCAAAGTGAAGCTTTAAGAATGTAGATCTGATCTCACTCATTTGTGGATTATAATGAACAACATAAACTGATGAACAAAAATGGATTCAGAGGCAGAGAAGCATTGATCAGATGCTCAAATCTCAGAGGGAAGGCAAGGGAGGGTGGGGATAAGAGGGAGAGGACTGGTATGCATGCATATAAGCATAACTAATGGACACAGACACCAGGAGGGTGAGGGTATGAATGGGAGTGGGGTGCAGGGGAGGGCAATGGGAGGATAAGAACACATATGAAATACCTTAATCAATAAAGAAAAAAAAGAGAGAATGTAGATCTATCACATCACTGCATTACTTAAAATGCTGCATTGGTGAGAAACAAAGATGACAGCATAGGTAAACACCTAAATTGCTGCCTCACAACTACAACTAAAAGGCAAAACAGACATCATCTAGAACCACAGGAAGGCTGGCTGAGTGGAAATTCTACAACTGGAAGGAAAGAGAAAAATACGCTGAGACTCAGAGGAACTGCGGAAGGCAGAGGTACCAAGGCACATGTCTAGAGAGGGCGGGCAACTCAATCCGGAGGAAGACAAAAGCTCCCCACTGCTCTGAACTCCAGTTCCAGGTGAAACTCTGGGGACCCAGACTCATTCAGGGAGAAACTGGACTGTCTAGCAGTGGGCAAAACTCGAGGATGGCTTTCTCTCAGAGTGCTTGCAGTGATTACCACAGGACACTGAGACCCAGGGGCCTCTTAGGGCAGGACTGACGGGAAACCATTGCTGTCTGCTCTGCCCTGAGACTCCACCCCATCCAACCTGAGTACAGAGGCTTTTGCAAGTCTTGTCGCATAAGGATGTCTCCAGCACAGAAGTTCCCCCAGTGTAGACACAGCTGATCCTCACAGCCCATTGGCCTGGAAGTCAATTTCTCTTAGTGATACCAACAACAATCAAGGCTTAACTACAACAAGACTATGCACACAGCCCACAAAGGAGTGCATCAAGAGTGTCCATCTCAGGTAACTGGAAGAAGGGTGGGGAGGGGAGAGGAGGCTGAGCTTCTGGGCCCCATAGGACACCTAGCACACAAAGCCACTCTATCAACTCAGGGAAGCAGCCAAAATGTGGAGACAAAGACACAGGTCACAAATGAAAGAAATGTAGGAAAGCAAATGGCTGAATATAGAATTCAAAATCACAATTATAAGGTTTTTCAAGAAATATCTGGAAAAGGCCAATAAATTTAGGGAGACCCTGGAGTATATGAAAAAGGACCAACTAGAAATTAAGCATACACTGATTGAAATAAAAAATAATATACAGAGATCCAACAGCAGAATAGAGTGTAGCAAGAATCAAGTCAAAGATCTGAAATACAAAGAAGCAAAAAATATCCACCCAGAAAAGAAAAAAGAATACAAAAATATGAAGATAATGTAAGGAGCCTCTTGGACAACTTCAAATGTGCCAACATTCGAATTATGGGGGTGCCAGAAGAAGAGAGAGAGCAAGATACTGAAAACCTATTTGAAGAAATAATTACTGAAAACTTTTCCCACTTGGTGAAAGAGATAGACTTACAAGTCCAGGAAGCACAGAGAAACCCAAATAAAAGGAATCCAAAGAGGACCACACCAAGACACATCATAACTAAAATTCTAAGAGCAAAAGACAAAGAGAGAATCTTGAAAGCAGCAAGAGAAAAAGAGTTAATACAAAGGAGCACCATACAATTGTCAGCTGATTTCTCAACAGAAACTATGCAGGTCAGATGGGAGTGGAAAGAATTATTCAAAGTGATAAATAGCAAGAACCTACAACCAAGTTTACACTACCCAGCAAATCTGTCATTCAGAATTGAAGGTTAGATAAAGAGCTTCATAGATAAGCAAAAGCTAAAGGAGTTAATCACAGCCAAACCAGTATTATATGACATGCTGAAAGGTATTCTTGAAGAAGAAGAAGAAGAAGAAGAAGAAGAAGAAGAAGAAGAAGAAGAAGAAGAAGGTAAAGATAAAAATAATGAAGAACAAATACATATCTATCAGCAAGTGAATCTAAAAATCTGATGAACAGAATAAACTGGTGAATATAATCAGGGGCCTAGAAAGGCAGTGGACTGACAATTCTCAGGAGGAAAGGGGTGTATGGGATGTGGAAAGAGACTGGATAAAAATCATACACCTATAGATGAGGACAGTGAAGGGGGTTAAGGGCAGAGGGTGGCATGGGATCCAGGGAGATGGGGGGGGAAGAGGAACAATTGTAATAATCTGAACAATGAAGTTTTATATAAATAAATTAATTAATTAAAATAAAATGCTACATTGGCTTCCTATAAATTTTGGGGTAATGATCAAATGTTTAATATAGTCCATAATGACCTACAGAATTTAATCTCTGCTATCCTTTCAGCTATACTCTGTGCCATTCTCTTCCTTCATGTCTTTCAATATACCAAGCTCCTTTCTGTCTCAAGACTTTGGCACATCCATTCTCTTCATCCTGAAAGCTCTGCACCATTGAACCCTATCTAACTCACCTACATATTTATTCTTCAAAGCTCAGTGAAAATGTCAGTTCCTCAAAAGCCTTTCCTGACCATTCTCAATCCTCTTTTTATACCATAGAGTCTCATTGGCAGTCTCTTCCTCTCTGCTGTTTGAACTTATTGAATAATGGTGTAAATAACTACTTGTTTGAAGTCTTTTTGGCCTGCTATAATATAAGCTTCATGGGATAAACAACTTTATTTATATTGCTCACTGCTGCACAATACTCAACAAATAGCTTGCTCATAAAAGCAGTTTTATGTATATATATTTAATGAGTGATCAAACAAATAAGTAATTTAAATAGGTAATACTATGTATTTCTAAAACCACTGACACACACACACACATATCCTATCTAATAAGAGAGTAATATGCAAATTTACCTCTATTATACCCACAAGCCACACCACAAGCCATGCCCACAGCCAATCAGGGTAAGTATGCAAATTAACCAAACCAAGATGGCTACAGCCACAGGGAGAGCAGGAGGGAGGCTTGAGTTGCTTCTGGCAATGGAGGAAGCCAAGCTTTCTGCAAAGCCTGGCTGGCTGAGGTCTTCACTAAAGGCAAAAAAGTTTCAATGGCTGTGTGAACAGAAGGTTTGGGTTGCCCCAGTTGGTGGAGGAAGCCAAGCTTTCTGCACACCCTAGCGGGCCCAGGCCTCCACTTAAGGCAACAAAGTTTCAATGGCTGTGTGAGCAAAAGGTTTGGCTCTGCTCTGCTCAAGGCTACAAAGTTTCAATTGTAGAAGATAAATAAATGCCAGATATCAGGATCTCTGCATGGATCGCTGTGAGGCATGGCCAGCCTGCAAACCACCTCAAGCCCCTCACCCAGGCCACCCAACACCCCAAGGGAATTCCCACCCTGATCTAGGACACCCTTCAGGGCAAACCAGCTGGCCTCTATCCTATCTAATAAAAGAATAATATGCAGATTGACCATCACTCCAACACACAAGATTACTGTCCCCATGTAATCAAAAGATCCTGCTCCCGTGTAGACACAAGATGGCGACCACAAGATTTCCAGCAGGGGAGGGCAGTTGGGAGGGACCAGGCCTGCAAGGGTGGGCAATTGGGGGTGATCAAGCCTGCAGGGGAGGGAAGTTAGGGGTGACCAGGCCCACAGGGGCAAACAGGCTGTCAGGAGAGCAGTTAGGCATTAATCAGGCTGGCAGGGAGTGGTTAGGGGGTGATCAGGCTAGCAGGCAGAAGTGGTTAGGGGCAATCAGGAAGGCAGGGAGGTGAGCAGTGGGAGCCAGCAGTCCTGAATTGTGAGAGGGATGTCTGACTGCCCGTTTAGTCTCGATCCAGGTAGGACAGTCAGACATCCCTCAAGGGATCTGAGATTGGACAGGGAGCAGGCTGAACTGAAGGACATCCCCTTACTTCGTGCATGATTTTCGTGCACCAGGCCTCTAGTATAATTTATTATTGTTTATAAATAAATCCATGAATATAATAAAAACACACTATTTGCTTAAATAAAGTTCTTGTAGTAAACATTGAATCCTAAGCAGATGAACTATACCTTTTATTATCAAAATTATATTTATTATCTTTGGGTTTGATAAAGGGATTTTTTGATGCTCTTCAAAGAGAAGAGACTTGGAATGCTTGGACATCAACCTATTAGAGGGGATAGTTATTTTCTTGCTTGGAAATTTCTTCCTTCTGGTAAAAGGATTTCAGATTTTGCCAGATTGCCAAGGATTCCATATCACAAAAATGTAAAGAACTCCTGAATTATGCTATTTATTAGTTGTGTAGTTGTGTCATGCATTGTGTTTTGTGTTCATTAAAAAACTCTTTAGGGAGAAGATTCTAATCTTGTAAAGAAGAGTCAAATTGAAAAAGAATGTTACAGCTCTTACTTTCTACTCAGTTGTCGAGTCTGGTTTTCCAAACTGTTTTGTACGTTTCTTGCTTTAACATGCATTATTCTTCTCTATCCCTATCTTGCTTTGTACCCAAACTCTACACTCACCTCAGGCTGAAAGTGAGGTTTTGAATTAGAGTTGGGTCTTTAAACACGTGCTGCTTCACACTTCTCTGCAGGGAAGTAATTCCTTTTACTTAACGTTTTTACTTCCACTGTAGGGAGTGAATACATGTTTTCTGCTGATGAAAAAGAATTAACCTCAGGCTCTAATTCTGGGCCACCCTAATAAGTGCTTCTGAATGAAAGGAGATTGCAAGAGCATCCTTATCATTTTGTCACACTGAGATTGGAGGAGTTGGTTGAGAAACCCTTTCAGGTTTGGCATGGGACAATAAAATTCATCCAATTAAGGTGGAAAAAATGAAAGCACATAGCCTTTCTTTTTTGAAAATTAGTCTTTGCTGTTGTTTGAACTGTATTTTTTATTTCAGATGGTCATTACTATTCTCCAATAAGAGGTAATGTATTTGAATTCTATGATTGTCCTGAAAATATACTTCTACTCGGTATTTCCACCATGGGATAATGCCCTTAAGCAAACTAGCAATTAACAATGTGTTTTAATGAATTTCCCAGGTAATGATTATTTTTGCAAATGTAGCACTTTTTTTGCATGTTGTATTGATGAAATTATTTCTAAATGTATTACACCTTTCCTTGTTTTTATAAACAGTGTGTGTGCATACACACATAAGTATATACACTGAGTGGCCAGATTATTATGATCTCTGAAAGGAATGTCTAATATATATATATATTAGAGGCCCGGTGCATATATTTGTGCATGGGTGGGGTCTGGCCAGCCTGTCCAGGGGGAGGGACATGGGTGGTTGGCCAGCCTGCCTGCTGGTCGAACTCCTGGTTGAGGGGATAATTTGCATATTAGCCTTTTATTATATAGGATATACACTGAGTGGCCAGATTATTATGTGTTCAGAGATCATAATAATCTGGCCACTCAGTATATATATATTCCTTCTATGAATTCTAAAGTGATTTAAATGTTACCATAAATATAGCATTCTTTTCATTATGATCCACTTTTCCTGACTTTTTCATATTACTAATAATGAGAGCAAGTGCTGTTATAATGAAGGTATCAACTTAGAAGCAAGACAAATGTGCTTGACTTCTGGCTCTTCTATTCAACCTGCAGTTTTGTTACCATGTGCAATTGATTTAGTCACAGCTCAGTTTACTCAACTGTAAAAAGAGGGTATAAATACTACCTCATTAATTGAATGAAATAGTGGATGCTCATTGAGAGGTACATATGTGCTACCTAATAAATGGCAGTCACATAATTAGTGTGCTGTAAAATTCTGCCTTCAGGACAATGGAATACGATGTGTTTTTTTCCTATATGAAAGATCTACTCTAGTGTTCTTTTGTCTATTTTTAGTGGCTAGCCTATCACTGCTGAAAAGATTATTTGTACCTTGGCATTCTTTCTTTTTACTTTTTGCTTTGGCTTTTTCTTCCTCTGTAATTTTGGTTAATAATTTTTAGTGTCATGATTAGAAGTTATTTCCTTTTATATAAACACAGAGTTAATCAATGCATATGCTACCTCTATTTGATCAATAAATCAATGAGTCATATTATGATGCATGTGATTATTTTTTTTCCCTCACAGATCTTATCTCTAGGGTGATTTTATGTTGTTCAGAAGCTTTTCTTTTTCTTTTCTATTTGCTCTCTTTTGGGATTAGCTGTACAGTTCTTTTCCTACTCTCTTGCTTTCCCTCTGCTCCTCTAGAGTTGGAACATGGGACATTTGTCAGTCTCTGAGTTATAAAGCCCACTGCTCTTGTCCTGCTCATTAAGAGAGAAGTCTCAGCTCTTCATTTTGTTCCCCCAGGAACACAGTTCTCCAATCATACCAAACTCTTCTATCCAGGACAGAAAACCCCAGGCAAGGTTGACAGAGGCAGGTTGGGTCCTGGTGGTGTTGAGCCCAGCCTAAGCTCCAGGTTTGGATGACTGCGCATCTGACACCCTGACATTGCTGCTCTCACTCAACCAGCCCATCCCCACCAGATGTCTTATCACTCATTTTCTCACAGTCTTCCTTGGAAGCCTCACTGTCTTCCTGACATTCTCAAATTGCAGAAAGATGTTGATTCATTCTTTCAAGTTCTTTCCCACAGGGCTCATATTTAAGACTATTTGGGGACAGAAAATCAGTTAAATATTCTCTAGTAGTTAGAAGGTGTCCTTCCTTCTCCTGCCTTTAACACCAAACAAAACACAAAGTAAAATATTAATATAACTGAGCCAAAACATGCTGTTATAAAAGTAAGTTCTCAATATTTACATATTTTAAAAAATATATTTAAAAGTTATTTTTATTCCATTTGAAATGATTGCTACACATTATTCCTATTACCCTGTCTTTATTTGCTTTTATTTTTTAGTCCAAATTTTGCTATCAAAATATTTAAATTATCAATAGTATTTCTATATCCATGGGTTCTTCAGATTTTTCTTTTCACTATCAATCAACATCAGAATGTGTAATTAAACATCACAGCTGTGTATCTGGTTCTAAAAATGTTAGGTAAATTTATAGAAATTAGAAATATAAGGTTCACATAATACATTTTTGTTTTTAATTATACTATTATATAATTCCATTCTTTCTGAATTCATGAATTGATTGTGTTGATGTATTTTTCATTAGTTTTAGCTCCTTTATTCATTGAATAATGTGATAATTGGTATCACTCACATGCCATTTAAGTTGATACACGACTCTAGGCAAGAGCTTATTCTCCCTTAGGTTCAGTGGGTGAGATCATCACTGTCCATATGATTAAATGACACTTAATAATATGGATTTGCCAAACTGTGTAATATCTTCCTACTATGTCCTCACTATCCCCATTTTATAGCCAGAACACTGGCAAATTTGGCTCTACAGTGAAGGTTTCAGATAGATAAATACAAGAAGGGGAGGTTTTAATTTGGCTTTGACATTGTTTAACACTCATGAAATATTGTTTTATTGTTGGAACTTTATTAATTATTATATTGGCTCTTGGGCCTGGTTCTTGCAAAAACTATAGTAGATGCCAGAAGCTAAATAACCTTTTGTCATTCTTCTGAATAAAGGATTGTTTGTGCTCTCTGGTTGATGAATTATCTCTGTGCCTTGTCGTTATAAAAAGAAACTCATCTTGTTCTCTGGTCTGGCAGGAGATGAGAAGGCCCTAGAGAGAGCACAGAGAGTTTTCCTTCCACAAATCACATGCATGATGGATGCTGTAGGTCTTCTCTGGAAATGAATGTGTAAAGAACCCAGGACAAAGCATAAAAGTTTCATTGTCACCACCACTTGATATATGATAGATTATTACAAGTTTACAGGGTTTTTGCTTTTACCCATGCTAAATTATTTTAAATCTAGGATGGACAAATATACTTTTGTTTATTCTATGAAAATAAAGGGAAAGCTTATAATTTTAAATGAAGCTAAGATAATATCAATACTTGTATGATTATTCTATTTATGTCAGATTTATGGAAACTTTTGAAAGCAAAGCATGTGATGGTATATCTAAGAGAAAAGCTAAGTTATTCCTTAAAATATCTATGTTTCTACTAAATAAAAGGTATCAAATTTGGGATTGGATAAATTGTCTTGCTATTTTCTTTTTTTAAAATTAATGATTAAGACTTTATGTTCTTAGAACAGTTTTGGATTTGCAGTTAAGTTGACCACATAATACAGAGAGGTCCAACTTAACTCCTGTTCCTGCAAATGCAAACTTTACCCACTGTTGGTATCCTATACCACAGTGGGGTACCTTTGTTATAATCAATGCACCTACATTAACACACTATTATCACCCAAAGCCCACATTTTACATTAGGATTCAATTTGCATTGTGCATTCTATGTGTTTGAACAAATGTATAATGACATGGATGCATCAATATAATATCATTGCTCTAAACCCTCTGTGCTCTGCCTTTTCATCCCTCCCTCCTTATCCCCAACCACTGGGAACCTCTAATCTTTTTATTGTCTCCATGGTTTCTCCTTTTTCACCCCTTGTAGTTGAAATCATATAGTATGTAACCTTTCCAGTTTTGCTTCTTTCACTTAGTAATATGAATTTACATTTCCTCCATGTCTTTTTAAGACTTGGCAGCTCATTTCTCACTGTCTGGGTGTACCACAATTTACTTTTCCATTCACATACTGAAGGACATTTTGGTTGCTTCCAAATTTTAGCAAGTATGAATAAAGCTGCTATAAATATCCATGTGCAAGTTTTTGTGTGGACATAAGGTTTTAGTTCCTTTGGGTAAAAACCAAGGGGCAAAATTGTAGATCATATGGTAAGAGTATGTTAAATTTTGTAATAAATTGTCAGCTGTCTTGAAAAGTGGCTATACCATTTTGTATTTTCACCAGCAATGAATGAGAGTTCCTGTTAGTCCAAATTTTTCTTAACATTTGTTGTCAGTGTTATCCTTTTTACATTTTTTTAAAACACATTTTATTTATTTTCTTCAGAGAGTAAGGAAGAGGGATAGAGAGCCAGAAACATCGATGAGAGAGAAACATCGATCAGCTGCCTCTTGCACACCTCCTACTGGGGATGTGCCCGCAACCAAGATATGTGCCCTTGACCGAAATCAAACCTGGGACCTTTCAGTCTGCAGGCTGATGCTCTATCTACCGAGCCAAACTGGTTTCAGCCTTTTAGCCTTTTTAGAAGCTTATTAATTTTTATCCTGTCAAAGAACCAATTTGTGGTTTTCTTGATTTTCTCTTTATAGTTAAAAAATTGATCTAGTTTTTATTAATCTTTTCCTGTTTATTTGGACTTAAGTTGTTCCTCTTTTTCTAGTTCTTAAGAGGAATTTTAGATTTTAGGTCTTTCTTCCTTTAAATATATGTATTCACTGCTATAAATTTCCCTGTATATTACTGCTTTTGTTGAATTCCACAAACTTTGATAAATTATATTATCATTCTCATTTGGTTCAAAATTTTAAAATATTTTCTTGAGTTTGATTTCTTTAGGTTGTGTGTTATCTAGAAATGTATTGCTTAATCTCCAAGTATGTAGGGTTTCCAGCTGTCATTCATTCTCTTATTGAGTTTCAATTTAATTCCATTGTGGCCAAGCAGCAAACATAGTATGATTTCTAATTTTTTAAACATTTTAAAGTGTGTTTTATGGCACAGAATGTGGTCTGTCTTCGTGAATGTTCCCTGTGATCTTATGAAAATATGTAATCTGCTCTTATTGGGTGAACAAGTTTATATGTGCCAATTAATTGATGGTGTTGTTGAGTATAACTATACTGTTCTTACTGATTATCTGCCTGCTGGATCTGTCCATTTCTGATAGAGAGGTGTTTGAGTTTCCAACTATAAATAGTTGATTCAAGTATTGCTGGTTGAAGTTTTATCTATGTGTGCTTTGCATATTTTGAAGCTGTGTTGTTAGGCATATATACACACACACTGAAATTGTATGTCTTCTTGAAGTATTGACGTCTTTATTATGTATGAGACCTTTTTATCCCCTATAATTTTCAGTGCTCTTCCACTGTGAGCTGTTGATGCTTAAATGAAATACCGAGGAAGGAATGTAGGAGTTAGAGCAGGAGAGTTTGGAGGCTTTAGTTGAAGAAATACAGGACAAACTCTTATCACTACTCTTATTTATTTTTTAATCAGATGCAATTATAAATTCTGCACACATATCTCAGTGATGAAATTGCTTCTTTCAAATCCAGTGAACTAAATTTGTCTTTCTCTTTTTGTTTCCTCAACTGTATTTCACATATACAAGGTAATTCTCTCCTCGCCCTTTTAAAATATTCTCTTTGGCCTCTTGATACTATAGCTTCCTTATTCTCTAACTTTTCTCTGTTTCTGATATTTCTCTCTTACCCAAAAGCCATGGTTCTCTTTATGACATTACTTTAAAGTCTCTTCTCTTCTCCCTTTTGTGCACTTTCCTGGAGCAGTCACGTCTACTTCCATGGCTTAAATTTCAACTTTTGTTGTTATGACTCCCACATCCATACCTCCAGTTTAGGTCAATCTCCATAAGCTGCAGACCAGCATATTCAAGTGCTTACTGTCAGCTCCACTGGGAAATCTTTCAGACATCCTGTCATTTATGTATAAAATACTGGATTCAAAGATTTTCTCCATAACTCTAGTCTTTTTTTCTGTTTTTTCTTATCCTAATGAATGACATTGATCGCTGTACCATGATGCCCTAGCAGAAAAAAAATTTGGAATAATTTTTAACTCTCTTTCCTTTCAACTGCCCAGTGAGTCATCAAATCTTGTGTATTTGAACTCTTAAAAATCTCTTCAATACACTCAAATTCCCCTACCTTTTCCAATTCAGAGAATGTGTTAGGGCCATTATCTCCTAATTGGCCTTTCTCTCCTCAGTTTTTCTACTTTTAAACATTTATCCTTTATCAAAATCTGTGTAAGCCCTTGATGAAGTTTCAACCTCTAACAAACAGGGCTTTGGGTTCACTCTCCCTTCTATTCATTCAGATTGTTTTTCTTGAATGGCACTCATTCTCATGACCATTTCCCTGTACTCATCTTTCTTGTGTAGCTTAAATGTTACTTTCTCTGGAAATCACTATATGGACATCCAACTGTGTGTGAGGCCCATCTTCTGTAAGCTCTCATTTCTTCCAATGTATTACATAGCATAAGACTTATCACACTGATCCATTACCACCTGATTGACTGTCTCCTCCATTAGACTGGCAGCTCCAGGAAAGCACAGACCATGGTGCCCCTCACTGTTGTGTCTCTGGAATCTAACACTGTGTTCAACATAGAATAGGTTGTTAAAAATATTTTCCTAATGGAAGAATAAAAACTAAGGTAGCAGACAGAAACAATATAAATAATTACAGGGATAATCTTTTTGCATTTTTGCAGTTCTTTCCCAAAATAATTTATGATACTCAGAGAAAAAGAGAGGCAACATTTGAAGATTCTTGGAAGAAAAGAAAGGAAGAGGAGCAGCAAGAGAATGCTTCTTAGAAAGAAGTAGAGAGAAGGGATGTCTTTAAAAATATTTAAAATATATTTTTTTATTTTCATTAGCCAAAATATGCCTATGGTACAAATTTCAAATGTACACTAGGAACTACAGTGAAAATTTAATGACCTGTGTCTTCTGATACCCAGACATTCTTTTTTCCATCCTGGGGACAATCATTGTGATCAGCTTTCTTTTTATCCTTTCATACACAGTCTATATGTTTCTAAGCATCTCTATTACTATATGTACTTGATTTTAAAATGTACTTCATAGAGTTAGCAGCTTAACACATGCTTTTCTCTTCTGCACTTTTCTTCTGCAATTATCTATCATTTATCTATCATCTATCTGTTAATCAATCATATATCTATCATCGATATATGTTCTCATAGGTAATAAAGCATTATCTTTTTTTAACCTCTTGGAGTCACATTATATGGATCGGCCATATTTTATTTAATCTGATCCACAGTGATGGATTATTAGACTGTGCTTTGTCTTCTACATATAGCAACCGACTTCTATACAAGCATTACTTTGCTCATATGGGAGTAAATAGTTAAAACTAGAAATGTTTCAATCAAAGAGTACATGTATCTTTTTATGTTGAAAGATCTTATTAAACTGTCTTCATTGGGAGCTGTACCTGTTATACTCTCACCTGCATCATCTTTACAGTCTTTACAGGCACTCCCTCAATGTTTTCAGGCAAACTTATTTTTGCCAAACTAATGGGTTAAAAAAAATCTTGTTTTAGTTTTAATTAATTTTTGGCAAATGTGACTGAGATGGAATGTCTTTTTATATATTTAAGAATATTCTGTAGTAGATTTTTTCTTTTTAGTTAAATAGCTATGCTCATTATTTTCTAAGTGGACTGTGGATCTTTTGATGATTTATTTCAAATTTTTACTGATAGAAATATTTATATATAACATATAATTAATTTTATTTAATAAGTATTTTCAATGGCATCTGTAACTAATAAATATATATGTACATACATATTTATAGTTACATAACACAAAAGTATGGATATATATGTGTGTGTGTACATGTGTGATATGAGTTGAAAATATTATCCCCTTATAAATGTTATCTCTGACTTTGACAATGGAGTGTTTTCCTCCCTTTGGAGACTTTCAACTTTATGAAGTCAGATTTACCAGTTTTTATTTTATTGCTTCTGAGTATTGTTTAAATCAGAAAGTCATTCCTTATTTTAAATTATGTTTTAAATTTTATCTGAGTTATTTATTTATTTTTTTATACATATAAATCTTTAATTCATCAGAGCTTATTTTATTGTAACATATGAGGTTATTTCTTACTTATTTTTCAGATACTTTCTCAGATTGTCACAAAATGCTGTTCACTGTACAATACATCTTTTCTTCCCTGACATGAAATGTCATTTGTTTAATATAGACCACTGATCATTTGCTAAGTTTTCATATGTGATTATTTATAGGTTTTCATTTCTATTTAGTTTGATTTCTCTTTCTTTCTACTTGTCCACCAGGAAAAGTCTTAATTATGATAGTCTTATACAGATAACATATTTTTATATCTATTAAAAATAGTTCTTTCTCATTACTTTTTACTTTTTTCTAGCCATAGCTTTTATTGCTCTTTAATTCTACGTGGTATTTAGAATAGTCTTTAGTTTTAAAACATATATTGAATATTTTTTATTAAAGCATATTACTTGTAAGGTTTAACTTATTCCTAGATCTCTGGTATTTTATTACTCTTTAAATAGAGTATTTTCTTTCATTAATTAGCATAACTGGTTTTTGTGTGCATGTATGTAAGTCATTGATTTCTTTGGTTTCCAGATAAAATAATTATATCAATATCTAAAGATATGTTCACAGTCTCCCTTCCAATATGTGTTTCATTTCCCTGTTACTTTCCTACCGATGACCAAAAATCTGTTATAGAAGGTATTGATATCTTCTTTCTGACATTATTTGGAGTGTTCCTGGTATAAACTCATTAATCTCATGTTGTGGGCTTATAATTTCAGGTTACTATATTTTATTATATTAATAATATAATACCTTATTATTAAGAATTGTAATTATTATTCAGAATAGATTTTACTTACATAAAATTTAGTATACTGTAAACAATTTTTAGACATAATAATCATATTATTTTTTGTTATTATGGTGAATTATCTAATATATTTCTTAATGTTTAGGTTTCCTCACATATCTGGAAAAATTCTTACTTGGTCTTTTAATATGTACTGAGTTATCTTTGTACTCAGACCAATAAGAGAGAAAAAAATACAAAATTATGTTGAGATGGAAAGAGCAAATGTGGAAGTTTATTATTAATAGCAATGGTATTTCACTGAAGAAAAATAATAATCTTATTTACTAGACATTTTTAAAACCCATGCTAGAAGCAAAGCACTGTGCTTAATCCTGGTGTTAAGAAGATGGATAGGACATTATTTCTACCATCACAGACCAACACGTAACAAAAACATTCAACAAATGATAATGTAGTGTTGCCATATGATCTGGTTTGGAAAGCCAAGTTTAAGTTTGCCATGGGAGGTGGAGGGAAAGAAATGTAAAGCAGCATGCACATGGCACATGGGATGTCCAGGAGTCCCCATGATGTTCTGGAGATTGAAAGCTTGATGTGACATACAGTAGAAGCAGCAACTGGGCATGGTTTGCTGCTAGGATATAAAACAGAGATGGTTTCAGGTAACACATATATAGAAACAAGTGCCAACTTGAGTTTAGAACATATGTTTTCATGAAGTGAAATTTGCACCTAAACTATTGAATATAAAAGCTGAAAGAAAACTTAGAACTCGTTTTATTTATATAGCCACGTTGGTTGATAACACCCGTCTCTGACCTCAGAGGAGGAATAGAAAGATGGTACTAGAATCAACCAAGTGTAACAAGGCATGATAAAAATCAATATGTGCAAGAGCTTAAGGAGGTCCAGGCCATCATGGGCATTATCTAGGAGATGGGTAAGACTTACTCATGTAAAGAGAGAGATATTGAGAATAAGCATATTCTGAGGGTGTGAGACATAGAAGAAAAATTAGTTAAGGAGACTATGTAGCTGGTATTTAGCCACCATATGCTGAATGTGTGCCAGACACTGGATATATACTATCCCCAAAGCTCAAAGCAATCCTGAGAGTTAGGAATTTCATAAGTAAAAAGTCAGATACGCTATAGAATGTGTTCAAGACATGAGGGTGGTAAATGACAGAGCCAGGATCAGAACCCATATCTGTCTGTTTCTGGAGTAAGTGAGAAAACAGCACAACACCACAGACCTGAGTGATGATGTAATGTCACAGTCCGTGCATGACCAGGCCAGAGAGCAGCATAGAGAAGCGGTGGGATCTCCTTGGGACTCACTTTCCTTCCTCAAAAGTTATATCTGAAAAACTCCAGATCGCCTTCTTGTGGCCACCGGTGCCTACAAGTATTGAACACTCACATGTGACAACGACTCTAAAAAAGGGTGGAAATTCCTAGAGCCAGCACTGTTCTTCTGGTCTGGTCTTGTGTTCTTCACTAAAATTTAAGGTTATGCATTCTTGGCTCCCTTTCTCATCCTCCTGGTTGTATCCGCTCTCATAGAAAATTTGACTTATTATATGAAAAATCCTATACAGTAGGTCTTTGTTATTTCCAGAACCCCCTAGCTCACTTAGGAATTCTGAGCCTAGTAATAAGAATAATGATGACAATAATGATAATAATATTTACATGACATTTATTTTTTTACTTGATAGTATCAAAGCACTTTACCTATTTTAACTGATTTAATTATCACAACATTGCTATTGCAGTAGGTACTGACTGTATCATCAAACATTGAGTCACAGAGCTTCTAATGGCAGAGCAGGATTTGGACTCAGATGTTAACAATAAAATTAAGGTATTGAGCACTTTCTGTGCGTCCAGATGTAGTAGTTGCTTTAACTGCACTACTCACTCTAATTATCTCAATAACTCTGTGAGGCAGGTATTATTATTATCCCCATTTGATAAATGAGGGAAGTCAGCATTCTAGAAGTTAAATGGCTTGCTGATAGGTGGTGGATCTGAGATCATTTAAGCCCAGGCTCTTTGACTCTAAAGTCCAGACTATCTCACCCCATGTCTGCCTACAGCCTCCCCCCTTATTCCGAACTAGCTCTGCTCATCCACTGTGTGTCAGGAGAGAGAGGAAGGGATAAAGGATACTAATGGGTTCAATGTGCTGTCATCCTGGATAATAAAAAGAGACAGTGGGGAGATGAATGGAACAGAAGCTAAACTCACCTAAGGAAGAAATATGCTCTGCTGGGCAGTGGCAGATATTACCCTCACACACGAAAACCATTCGTGAGAGTATTCCAAAGGTGAGCTTAGTTGGATTACTTCCAGATATTTAGCAATCTGACTTAATTAAGAATTTCCATTATCTTTGCTTAATATAGCACTTTTGCTAGTGCTGGTTACTTTTATCAGCAGACAAAACTTTATTGAGTTAATTGTCACTTAACGTGTTAATCTGCTGTGTCTTTACTTTCTTAACTTTCTACTCATAAATTTGATTTGATGCTAAGCAAATGCCTGTTCTTTTGTATTAATTCTGATGATTAAACAATTACTTCATAGACTTTCTTTTTATGTCATCACACTACTTTTGTTGGTTGCTTAATAAAGAATTATATTTAAACTATTTTTTAGTTTTAGTTGAAATTATGTTCATTGCTTGATGCTCTTTGAAAATAATTAGTTTCTTAAGTATTTTTATTGTCTTGGACTTTGCTCTAATTGACATAGCTTTTCAGTTCTCCAGTTTCTTTGAACCTTTCAAATTTTTTTCTTCCCAAATCCTTGCTTATTTTTGGTATTCTGTGGCCTATACTTCTTTTTCATTTTTAACATACACAATTGCTCTGTGAGAAAAGACATGCTAATCTATTGTGACTCTTAATTTTCTTAAAACATATACATTCCATAATTTTTTATTTAAGCATATAAATCTACAGAATTATTAGATTTTTGCCTTTATTACTTTTTAGTGCTATTGTTATTTTTCCAAATATCTTGATATCAAATATATTTTTAAAAAAAGGTGAGGATATATAGTTCTTGGAGACCTTGATTTTTTAAAAATGTTGAAGTTTGGTATAAACTTAGGAAGATATTTTATAAGCAAAATAACATGGCATGATGGTAATTATTGCAAAAACTTTTCTGGAATTATATTCTTGCTTATTTTCTAGGATGTTTAAATGTATAAATCTTGCCCTAACCAATTTGGCTCAGTGGATAGAGTGTCGACCTGCGGATTGAAAGATCCCAGGTTCGATTCCGATCAAGGGCATGTAACTTGGAGGGGTGTGTAGGAAGCAGATATTGATATTTCTATCTCATTGATGTTTCTAACTCTCTATCCCTCTCCCTCTCTTTAAAGAAATCAAATAATATATTTAAAAAATAAAATAAATGTACAAGTCTTTTTTTTTTTTTAACCCTCATCTGAGAATATTTTTTCCAGTGATTTTTAGAGAGTGCAAGGGAGAGGGGCAAAGATAGAGAGAGAGATAAATATAAGTGTGTGAGAGAAACATAGGTTGGTTGCCTCCCTCATGTGCCACGACCAGGGCTAGGGAATCGAACCCGCAACCCTTAGTGTATGGGATGACACTCTGATCACTGAGCAGTACTGGCCAGGGCCACAAGTCTTTATGGTGCTCAATTTTAAGAAAAAATTCAAAACTTTAAAAATTTTCTTTCAATTCATGTGATGGACTTGATTTTGATTTTTTTCTAAAAATTTTATTCATTTTTAGCTGTATGAAAAATGCATACGCATTCTATAGAAATCATGTTCCTAGTCAAGTTCTCATTTTCTTTATACCAGTTAAACTGCCAACTACCTATAAATCCCATCTTCCTTTCATTCAAAGTCAAGGTAACCAATTATTTAAACTTACAATTCTCAATAGATCAAATATCTCACCTTTGATTGGTAGCCAGTTTAAAGCTCTACCTTACATTTTATTCCTTTAAGCCTCCAGATAGGGCATTTGATCCTTATCTAAATCCTCTGCTCTTTTTTGCCCTCATGTCACTCATCTCCTTGTAAAATCCTGCATTTCATTATTAGCTTCCCATAGAACCACAAATGGCTGTTTTTCTCTTATAAGCTTCCCTGGGCTTTTGAGCCAAAATGGAGCTCTATTAATTTGGTCCCTTAACTCATGAATTCACCAAAGCTATACCTTCAAATGTCACTAATAATCATTTCTTGTTAAAAATCCAAAGCTTTCACTCTGTTCTTGCATTTCTTTTACTCTTGATTACTTTAGACATATTTAAAACTCTTTGTTACATTTTTGTCTCACTCCAAGACTGTATGAGTAGTAGATGTTTGATGTTATCTCTTTCAAATGTGTCTTTCAAACTTAAAAAAAATCATTTATATATTTGGTCTCTTGAGGACCAACTGTGAATATTTCAAGGTAGCTACTCTTCTATTTTCAGAAACTGGCAAAGAGAAGGATAATTGGAACTACATTTATACTCTTAATATGCTATGCTTCTTTTGTTCTGTGTTTTCACACTGCCCAGAGGATATATCTACTCTGATAATCCATTGACTTCTTAAACCAAATCAGAATATACCAACACTCTCCTATTTCTAAGCCAGTTGTCCCACTGTGTGTTCCTTGAGAAAACCTTAGCAATTAATTAGATACTATATATTGTCCCTGTCACTATAATAAGCAGTTTTCAGTAGTTGCTTAGCTACATATGGCTATTAAGCACTTGAAATGTGACTAGTGATTAATTTCACATGTTTCTTTTTCATTTTCAAATGCAAATGAGTTTATTTTTGTATATGGAGTAAGTTGGCATACTTTCTATCTATTGGGTTAAATAAAACATTAGTAAAATAATTTCACCTGTGTCTTTAGGCATTTTCAAATGTGGCTACTAGAAAACTTAAAATTCTAAATATGACTTACATTTTATTAGACAGTGCTGAGCTAGGTTATGCTAGCAAAATCTTAGTGATGTATAGCTACAATGGTTTAAGTCCCCTTTATGCTACATGTCTGTTGCAAGTTGACTAAAACTTATGCTCTCTATCCCATCAGTTCATATCCCAAGCTGATGTAAAAGCCACTATTTCAAGTCTGCCAGTCAGTGGCATAGAGAGAAAGAGAGCTGTAGGCAACTTGAACAAATAATGAGATGCTCTGGCCTGGAAGTGACTTACATCATAACGCTGTTCTTGATTCTTTGACCAGCATAAGTCACATGGTCCAACAAAGCAACAGGAGTTAAGAAAGTATAGCACTACAAGATGTCTAGAGGATGGAGAGTCAAAAGCACATGACAAATGACAGAAATACTATAAGATCTTTTGGAAAGTTCTTTCTATTATTTTTCTGTCCATTGATTATAGCCCCTTAATGCAAAATGACTTCAATTGTCCGTTTTTCTATAGTTGACTATTTGAAAATGCTATTTGTTAATCACACCATTTTTAAAAATAGTTTAATAATTAGAGCTCAATCATTGTTAGGCAAGTCACATATACCTGTTGTAGTTCAAATTAAATAGGTATTAGAAAATTTGGAAAATCAAACATTGGAAGGTTATCACTTATTATTATTATTTTTATTATTTTTATTTTTATTTTTATTTATTTATTTATTTAATATATTTTATTGATTTTTTACAGAGAGGAAGGGAGAGGGATAGAAAGTCAGAAACATCGATGAGAGAGAGACATCGATCAGCTGCCTCCTGCACGCCCCACACTGGAGATGTGCCCGCAAACAAGGTACATGCCCCCGACCGGAATCGAACCTGGGACCTTTCAGTCCGCAGGCCGATGCTCTATCCACTGAGCCAAACCGGTCTCGGCTATTATTATTTTTTTTGCTTATATAATCTTTTCTTTATATTTTCCTCCAATTGAAGGACCTTTTGCATGTATTCTTAAGAATGATACAGAGATGTGTTTCAAGCGTAGCAGAGATTTTAGAGCAGTTAACACCTGTCATGAGTTGTAACCACCAGAAGTACAGAAAATAATGAGCTACTTGTTATCTCATGAGTATGGGGGGCAACTAATCTTTCTTTGAGACACTGCCAGTGTTGGTGTCACCTGGTTCTTCTGGAAAATAAAACCCGTAATCTTATTTATTCAAGTTTACCTAATGCCTCTCTCAGAGAATTCCTGTAAATTTCTGCATGAGGAGCCCCAAGTGAAAATAACACAACCACGTTTTTGGCACAATCATCAAACAGATCCTATGAGACATAATTATGCAGAGAGGTGAAGACTGATGGTGAAGATCACAGGCTTTGGATCTTGGACTTTGTAGCCAGGAAGCAGCTCCATTCTACCATTTACTAAGTGACTTTAATCAAAGTATTTAAGCTTATTAAGCCTCATTTGCTCTAGAAAATAGGGATAGTTTTTACCTTGTAGAATTGTTATGTGCTTAACAGACTCCTGGCATTAATTCTATAGTAAATGCTAGTTGTTATGAGAAGAGTTATAATGTAGCTTTATATCCTAATTGGTGGCAACATAAAGAACATATTACTTTTCATAGGTGGATTTCTCTTGCAAAAGAAGTGTTCTTATGATTAGTTTCTTCTTGATAGCCTTTCCCCCATTTTACTGCCAAATTATGCAATCTGTTTCAATTAGCCCTTCAACTGTGAGATTTTATGTACCTTAACTCTGTGTCCTCAAATACCTTAGGTAGCTCTTTGTTCTTCAAGTAGCCCCACTGTGGAGTCTCTGACTTTGATAATTTCTCTCTCTGCTGCCCTCTCTCATATCACTTTACT
Source organism: Lasiurus cinereus (assembly GCA_011751065.1). NCBI lineage: Eukaryota > Metazoa > Chordata > Mammalia > Chiroptera > Vespertilionidae > Lasiurus > Lasiurus cinereus. The sequence continues at coordinate 35,270 of JAAGEH010002489.1, read as the reverse complement.
TATGCCACTTGAGGGCATTTACTGCATTCAACTTTCAACTATAGTCTTGCATATATGACTTATTGCTCTATAAATCTTAGGCTTGTTAGGGAAGGAGCTACAATAGTAAGTGTCAACTAAAAGTGAATGGAAAACATTCTGTACTCAATTCTCTACTGCCTTTATGCCTGTTTAAATCTCTAAAGGACTCAAACTGGTAGATGCTATGTTATTCCTGTTTTTTTTTTAAATAATTTTTTTATATATATATATTTTATTGATTTTTTACAGAGATGAAGGGAGAGAGATAGAAAGTCAGAAACATCGATGAGAGAGAGACATCAATCAGCCGCCTCCTGCACGCCCCACTGTGGAGATGTGCCCGCAAGGAAGGTACATGCCCCCAACCGGAATTGAACCCAGGACCTTTCAGTCTGCAAGCCGACGCTCTATCCACTGAGCCAAACCGGTCTCGGCTGTTATTCCTGTTTTATAGATGAAAGTAAATTAATGTTAAGTACCCAAGGTGATGCCAATTGGAAGCTTTTAAATCCAAGTTGGCCTCTTTCTGAAACAGGAGTTCCAAATCACTGCCTATATTCCGTCTACACTTCTCTTCAACTCCTATGAAACTCTCCATCCCCTGTCAACATAGTGCCTTGATTTATACTTTCACCTGATTAATAAATAAATTAAATTTTTAAGCAGCATTACTTTTATTAGTGCACAATTCATATTCACAAAAATAGAAGGTATCTAAAGCATTAATAACTTAATAACCACTGAAACTAATACCTATATCTTCCATGATTTCATTCATTCATTCATTAATCCTCACCCAGAGGATATTTTTCCATTGATATTTTTTTAAAGAGTAGAAGGAAGAGGAAGGGACACAGAGAGAAACATCGATGTGAGAGAGTGAGAGAGACACATTGAATGGTTGCTTCTCACAGGCACCCCAATCAGGGCCAGGATGGAGACTGCAATTAAAGTATGTGCCATTGAGTAGAATCGAACTGGAAACTCTTCAGTCCATAGGTCAATGCTCTATCCACTGAGCAAAACTGGCTAGGGCTCTATCTTCCATTATTTTATTGAAAGAAGACTAATCACACATCATGCTGAGAGGGTCTGTTTCAAGGGGGCTGTTGTTTCCCAGCATCAGTGCCACAGTTTTGAGCTGCCTTCACAGTGTACTGCTCATCTATAGAACAGTGTTATCTCTTTTTCTCACTTCATTCATTACCTACTTACTACTTAAAATTTTTTAGCTAGGCTATGCTGTGAGGTTGCTTGCAAAAATGTAATTCTTATTCATTGTTTATGGTTGTATATATTTAATGCTTTATTCTGGTGTAACAAAGTTGAAGAATGGCTAACTATCTCTCCTTGAGTCACCATAGTAACTCCTTATGGGGACTGTGGTCCAAGCATCCTTTCTAACTGGGGATCTGCAAATAATTAATCGCTAATGACTTAGGACATCTATTACGTTAATGAATTATCTTTCCTCTTATGTCACTCCTATGAAACTAGTTATGTACCAATATCGGGATAATGGAGAAAATAATCACTCAATTTTCTCTCTTCTGAGCTTCGGAGGAAGAACCTCATTAAGAAGAATTAGAATCATTTCATTGAGCTTATCATTTTGGCATTCTGATCCATTAACAAAGACATGATGTTTACATTACTTAAGACAAATTAGAGGTTTGCTATGTTTTGGGATGCTTAGTAAAATGTTTTATTTTCAAAGAAAATCTTGCACGTGCTGGGAAAAAATAAAATATTATTCTTCAACTAACTTTTGCTGCTGTGAAAAGCCACTCTAAAATTGCAGTGGCTCATAATAGTGAAGGCTTATTGCTAGCTCCTGCTGCATGTCTACCCTGAATTGTCTGGAAGCCAGCTCTGAAGCATGTACACTTATTCTGGGCCTCAGGCTGAGGATTAGCCACCATAGTTTCTGATTAATGTTACAGAGAGAAAGAGGGAGAGTGGTGAATTGTACACGGGCTCTTAAAGTCTCCACCTGGAGGTGACACATGTCATGGGCTGTGACTAGTAATATAGCTCCATGCAGTCCTATCAGATCAAGAAAGAAGTGCAGTCCTGCCAAAACCGGTTTGGCTCAGTGGATAGAGTGTCAGTCTGCAGACTGAAAGGTCCCAGGTTCTATTCTGGTCAAGGGCATGTATCTTGGTTGTGGGCACATCCCCAGTAGAGGGTGTGCAAGAGGCAGCTGACTGATGTCTCTCATCGATGTTTCTCACTCTCTATCCCTCTCCCTTTCTCTCTGTAAAAAAAGATCAATAAAATATATTTTAAAAAAAGAAAAGAAGAAGTGCAGTCCTACCATGTTCTCAGAGGGCAAAGGACTGGGAATATTTGGTGAATTGCACTGATGATTACCAGTTATACTGAAAAGTAAGTGCTTACTGTTAAACTTCCTCTCCCAGGCCCTGTGCCCAAATGACAACCAACCTGTTTCTCTGTTTAGCTCTTCTGGTGCATATTTAAAAATATATGGATATTTCTTATTAAACTATATTTATACATTATTTATTGACTTTCTGCTAGGAAAGAAAGGATTAGTTCATTTACCCCATCAACCTTCTCCCTGCCTCCTATTCATGCTCCTTCTCCTCACTATCTTGCCTTCTTAGGAAGTCAACTGAAGATGTGTTACGGTAAGAAGAGGGTATACCAAGATAAATGAATACTTGATATCAGGAAAGCGTGGGTCTAGTTGAGAAGTATAGTAGCATGTAGTCTCATTATGACAGCTGTACTTCTGGCTTAGAGAGCAGCAAAACAACAAAAGACTTTGGATGGAAGACTATGGGAAATAGAACTCTGTAAAATATAAAGAATGATTAACAATCTGTACAAAGTTGAGAATATGGTAACGATACTTGGTGTAGGATTTAAAAAGAAGAATTCACCCTCAATGACTTAGAAAGATGTTTTCCTTATGGAAAAATAAGAGACATTAGACTTATGGGGGATGAAATATAATCCTACTATATGTCTGAAGGTTGTACAGACTATATTTAGAGCATCATTAACACTTATTAGATTTGAATTTTGAACTAATCTTACTATATAAATATAAAAGTAAGATTAAGGTTTGTCAGAGCTTGGGTAGAAGAATAAAAGGACAAGGAGAGGGTGGGATCATTAACATCCTTCTTGATCCCACAGAATGGGGAGTCAGTTCATACTTATTTGTGACTTTTGCTGAGGAGGTTTAGCTATACTGCTGGAATTGCAAAGGTGTCAATGGGGGAACTGGTGCCAGTGATTTAATTAGATGTGCATTGGAAGATTAACTTTCTGAGAACAGAAGGAGGAAAAGTGAACGTTCTGATTCTTTTCATACCTAAAAAAATGTTTTTATTATGCTTTCATACTCAGTTGGTAGTTTCATTTTACATAGGAATTTTTGTTTATATTTCATTACATTGAAGGTTTTGTTTTTGTTTCCCTACTGTCTCTATTACTATAATCCAGTCTGATTCCTGTTTCTTCACCCATGACCTATTTTTTTCTCTTTAAAATAATCTGTGATCTCATTCTTGAATTTGATATTGTTAATTTTTCTAAACATGTATCTAGATGTGTGTTTTTTTGTTTTGTTTTGTTCGTTTGGTCATTTTTAGTATTTTCATAGGCCACTTGATGGGCCTTTTCCATTGAAAAGTCATATCCTGCTGCCATGGGAAAGTTTCCTAAATATTTCTCTGATAATTTATTTTCTATATTTCCTCCCCCCCCCACTATTTTCTCATTGTTCTACTCTGGTTAATTTGGTAATAGACTTCCTTTCTTAACTCTGCCATTATGTTTCTTCTCTTATTTATTTCACCTTTCAAATATATTTTTACTTTTTTTTAGAATATGTTTTATATGTGACTTGATTTCTTTTATAGATTTCTATTTTGAAAATTTTATTTTCCATTTCTAAGAGCTCTTTTTTGTTCTTTTATTGCTCCATTTGTGTTTAATTCACTTTTTCTATTCTATGCATGCCATGTTTTCCTATATCTTCTCATATAGTAATGAGAGCATTTTTAAATGTTTTATTTGTTTACTTTTTTTTTCTTTCTCTTTTGGAATTGATTTTTAGTTTCCATTTCTAAGAGCTCTTTATTTGTTCTTTTAATCATTACTTTTAATGATTAGAAATAAGGTAAATAAATGTTTCCTATAAGCTTTTTAGCTGTGAAAGATTAATCATTACCCTAACCAGTTTGGCTCAGTGGATAGAGCATCAGCCTGCAGACTCAAGGGTACCAGGTTTGATTCAGGTCAAGGGCATGTACCTTGGTTATGGGCACATCATCAGTGAGGAGTGTGCAAGAGACAGCTAAGCAATGTTTCTTTCTCATCGATGTTTCTAACTCTCTATCCTTCTCCCTTCCTCTCTGTGAAAAATCAATAAAATATATATAAAAATAGATTGATCATTAGTTTTTTTTATGGTGAATTGGCAATAAGCCAGCCTTTATAGGGGGACTGTAAATATCAGATGCTGAGTTTTCTTCTTATATTTTTTTTAGAGAAGAATCATTTGTTTTTGTTTTAGTTATTTAGGCATTTTGTTTGTTTATTTGTTGACCTGGGATAAGTGATGGACTACTAGATATTTTGCTTCTATTTAGAGACTGCTATTTATTTATCTCTCTCTTTTTTTTCCAGTTTCATGTCTTATCTCTTAACTCTAATGTTATTATGTACAGTTTTCTTTCATATTTAAAGATGCTGTTGTTACAGGTGCCAGTTATTACTACAAGAGTTTTTAGAACATATGCCACATATTTATTATTTGTTCTATTCCAATAACTATGGATTATATCCTTTTTCTAAATAGATATAGTTGGTGTTATTTGTCTCTACTGTTCTGAACATTTCTTTAACATTTCTTTTACACTATCATGTTCAGATGATTGGTCTTCAACTTTTAATTTGTAGAGGTGACTTAATAGAATGTACAGAGGAAAACTCGATGTTTATTTATAACATTATATCTAGTCCCTTTGCTTCCCTAGCTTTATACAACTCAGATAGGCATACTACCTAGCTTAATTTTGTTTAATTTTTAAATTATGCTTGAGACATCCATTACTGATTGTGTTTTTTTTGCACATTAAAATGTCAGGAATGATGTCTTTGAACCAGGACTTTTCATTTAGAACAAAGAATATTGTTGTTTATATAACTTCTAGTTAATTTCACAGCATATATTCTGATTTTCTACTTCTGTCTATTAGCATAACACCTAACAATGTTCTATAAGACAGCAAAAATGATGTACTACAAATGAAATCTGTCATTTGGATATAGGGCTTCCCTAGCACAACTTAGTAAAGAACTTTGAGCCTCTTCAAGGTAATGATTCATTCCCAGCACTATTCTGCCTTTTCAAAGCAGTACATAAACTCCTGATATATATTTAGGAGCATATCTGTTAGGATAAAGCCTAACGGATAATTGTGTTGAAGATTTTTGATGACTTTGGCAATATCCATTTAATGGAAAGTTTATCAGGAGATAGCAAATATACTCTAATATTATTTTGTGTTCTGAAACATCACTTAAATACATTATAGAAAGTAAGATATCATAAGTAAAATTCTTGTAAGAGTAGCCAAAGACCCTTGAATTTCTGAGAATAAGATATTGATAAGACTGATTATTTTGATTCATTCAATTACATATGCAATTAAATATGTTTACTGAACTCAAAGTTTATATTAGTTGCTATGTTAGAAGCTAGAAATAAAATGGTAAAAACAAACAAACAAACAAAAACAACAACATACAAAACAGATGCAGTCCTTGCTTTCATGAAGCTCAGAGACAAGTAAAGAGAGAATTGTGATATAGTGTGGTAAGTGCAATAAAATATTATTTGTCATGAGGACATAGCTGAGTGACAGTAAACAAAGACTTGAATAGTGGTCATGAAAATCTTCCCAGTGGGAATTATAGCTTAGCTGAAATATAAATGATGTATAGAAATTAACCATGCAAAGAGGAAGCCCACAGTAGGTGTTTTAGAGAAAATACATGTGGGTAAATCTGAAACATTTGTGATTGAGAGTGAAGATTTTAGTGACTGAACTATTATTTTGAATTGGATATGAGAATAGGATAAGGTGGTCGTTACTCTGGCTGCTTTATGAAGAATAGTTTAGAAAGAAGTAGCATGGGAAGGCAGGGAATTGTAGGGCTATGCATTTATTTGTATAAGAGATAAAGAAGTGGCAATCAGAACAGAAAGGAGCATATGCTGCGGAATTTGTATGTTGCAGTAATATATTGGATATAGTGAATGAGGAAAAAGACACAGGAAGCATTATAACTTTTGCTTGGTAGCTAAGTGGTTATTAGTATCATTCTCTGAAAAATAAAAGATACATAGGAAGGAATGGGTTTGAAGAAATCTCTTGAAATAAGATATATTGAGTATGAAGTTCATGGGAAATATCCAAATAGAGGTATGCAGTAAGTAGTTCAAAAACCAGGTTTAAAATAATTTATCTAGTATATACATTTGGAAATTTTCATGACAGAGATGGCAAATGAAGCCATAGAGTTCATCACACAATTCAGAAAGAGAGTAGCACAGACAGGGAAAGGGTCCATAAGATAAAACTGAGAAACCTTAACATTGAAGAGATCAAAGACCATGAAGACCCTAGAATTTCTAGAAAGAACAGGAAAGAGTAATATCACAGAACAGAGGAAAGAAAGTGAAGCAAGAGGGAGGGAAGGAACAATCAAGAACGTGAAATAACACCATATATCATGTGAGATGTGATATGAAAAGAGTGTGAGTGATCTCTCAGATGCAGCTACAAGAAGGCCACTGATGACTCCGTAAAGTTTTTTGTCAAAGATGAATGGAAGCCTCAGTGGCAGTGTAAAGGCAGAGATAGAAACAGATGTACATTCTAGAAGACTTATAACTCTAAGAGAGTGTGTGAAAATTGGTGTTCTTTGAAGCCCTGTCAGGGAAGAAGAGATAGATTAAGCTAGGTTGATAAATAGATTTATTCTAAGTAATTTAAGACTTTCTCACTAGAGTAAGCATAGAAAAATGCACATGAATTAGATTTCCCTGCATCTCTAAGGAAGGTCCCTGATTCTTTGATTCCATTATCTTTCTTCTCTGTCGTTATATATGTGTTTGATAAGCCTTGGCAGTTGGGTTGTGCTTTCAAATCTCTGCATTATTGTTCAGCTGACAACGAAATGATAGCAAATGACCAATATCATTAATTTGCATATGCTTTTAGTTACATTGAGCAGTATACACAAATCTGCAAACAAAAATTTGTTCTGCATCTTGAGTGAAGAAGAAAATAATTAATTATCTTACCTCTATTAACATAATGAACAATCTCTTTTTCAATACTATTTTTAAATTAATTCATACATATGCTTAAAAATAAAACAGTGCAAAATTAAAAGGTATAAAGTAAAAATGTAATCTCTTACCATAATCCCCTGGCTTACTCCCTGGAGAGAATGATCTTTTCAGACTATTTTCTAGAACCTATAGATAAGATGCATTTCAGGGGTGGCTTATCCATTTGGGGGCACCTGCTAATTGAATTTGGGGCAAGAGTGACTTGCATTATTTAAATCGTTCTTGGGCACAATTACCAGTTTCTCTTGCAACTGTCTCAGTGAATGTCAGTCTGAATTTCTCCAAATCTCTCCTTATTTTCATACCAGAGGCCTACCATTAGCTATCATTTGATTTCTCTCTTTCATTCTGAACTAGAGTCTTGTAAATCTTTTATTCACTCAACAGAATTATAGCCCATACTTTGAAAGAAGTACTTCATTCTAATTAGTTCCACAGGTGCCTTTCTTTCATAGAGGAAATAGTTTCCACACTGTCTCCAGAAGAATATTTTTGGGTCATTATCCCTGTGATAAATGAACTCATTGCTGAGCCAAAGTTTTCGTGAAGGGTCTCTGTGATGCACAAAAAATGCTGCGTTATAACTTTTGATCCACGATTGCCCTAATTTTGGCAATTTATCCACTATTATATCCAGATATGCAGTTCCACATCTCCGATGAACCACACTGGTGCTTTCTTGTTGATTTTATGTACTTATTTTTCCTCAGGTTGCTACTAAACATAAGTTCTTCTCTTCATAGTAGGTATTATGTGTCAGCTCTTACAGAATTGGGTTGTTTATGGAATTGGTATGAGAATAAAGTACAGACAATGGATTAGTGGTTTGAATTCTTCCCAGACTATGAGTAATCAAAAGTTTTTAATACTCTCTTGGGGGTTTATAAAATGAAGGTGGTCTGATTACATTTTCAGGCTAGCATGGAGAAGCATGATGTCTATTACAGAGAGCAGAATAGAAGTTTTTGTAAGGAGGCCAGATGATTCTGTTAATGGCTTATAAGATAAAACCAGTACATGTTTTAATTTTTCCTCCACAGCTCTTTCCCTGATAAAAATTTCATACCAATCATTTCATCACCCTTAGTAATTAATAAATTTATTTACTTACTCATTTGCTGTTTTCTTCAAGACACAAACACTCAAAAAGTTTTGATATTTTAAAATAAAAATTTTATTTAGCTTGATCCAAACTGATACCCACCAAAAACATCTTTGGCCCCTCACTTAACATCAGCAGCCATCTTGTTAAGATATTTTTTGGGACATCAGGGCTTATCATCTTGTCAAATGGGGCCTGTAAATCTCTCTTGCTTTTCAAAAATCAATTGCTGGGTCTGACTGCAGGTTTAGACCTGATCATTGTGGGCATCTGTGTGGACATCCCTCTCACAATCCAGAACTGCCAACTCTTGCCTGCCTGCCTGATTGGCCCTAAATGCTTCTTCCTGCCAGCCTGATCACCCCTAACCATTCCCCTGCTGGCCTGATTACCCCCAACTGCCCTCCCCTGCTGGCTTGGTCACCCCCAACTGCCCTCTACTGCTGGCCCGATCACCCCTAACTGTCCTCTCCTGCAGGTCTGCTCCTCCCAACTGCCCTCCTCTGCCAGCCTTGTCATCCCCAACTGCACTGCCCTCCCCTGCAGGCCTGGTCCCCCCCAACTGCCCTTTCCTGCCAGCCTGACTGCCCACAACTGCCCTCCCTTGCCAGCCATCTTGTGGTGGCCATCTTGTAACCACATGGGATGGCCATCTTGTGTGAGGGCATGATGGTCAATTTGCATATTACCTCTTTATTATATAAGATGTGTAATCACCTTCAGTATATTCTATTCTCGTCTATTCTACTGTGTACCATTAAAAATATTTGGTCATATGTTATTAGAGTTATTTCATGCCCAATTAAAGGTCATAAATTACATTTTGAAAAACACTGATCTATTGTAACTCCTTGAAAATTGTGAATATATATTCCTATATTTTGTCCTTCCTAGCACAATTGCTTTTACCTCAAAAAAGATTTGTGATAGGACATGTTTATGCACTGGCAATTTTTGTAAATTACTAACTCTGAACTTTTGTTAGATTAAAGGTACCATACTTTATGAGTAAAGACATAAATATAGGTATTCACCATCATTATGGACCAAAATAATCTGTGACTATCTCCCTTTCACCTAACTAGATAGTAAATCCAGTTAAGCTGTGTGTTTAAAAGGAGTATCATATTTTTCTTTTAACTCATACTTATCTGTTTCCTGAGTAAATGGAAGACTACTTCCTAGAGTATTACTCCATCCTATTTATAAGCTCTAAATATTCTTTAGCAGAAGACAAGAAAACATTTCAAAATTTGGTTAAGCAAACAAAGTGATTATATATAATACCTTTTACATTGTTTATCTATTTTAATATAGTTATAAGGTTTCGGTGAGCCTAACTGTTTTTTTTCCCTTGTTTGCTGGTACATACTCTTGTGTCAATAAAAATATTGCCTCTCATTTTATACTAAAATTTACTTTCTCCCTGAATGAAAACAACGCTTCCTCTTTTTTTATTAGATTAAATTATTTACAGGAGATATGCTAAATCATGCAATGCTTGTTATAAAATTTGTTTGAACCAGTTCTTTATGATGCTGGATTATTGGTGGAAGATGACTGTGCATGTTTCTGGAACAAATTTAGCCAGTAGACAATGTTAACCCTTAGGACTTCGAGGACAAACCAAACCTTTATAAATTATGTTCATATTTCCAGGGCTTTCAATTAATCAACTTTGTCGATTCTATTCTCAAAGTCAACCATATAGTTTCTCCTAACAGTTAACCTTCCCAATGGGCTGTTTTTTTTTTATGACATAACCTTATCTTCTACCTCAAGTGAATTACACAGGTCACTTGGAAGATGATGATTTTCAAATGCAGAAGGTGATGAAAAAATGATGAGGATGTGGCACTTGAGTTAGACTCTGAAAGCTGGGAAGGAATCATGAATCCTGTTGTTGGCTTAGGCAAGATTTGTCTTTTAATCTCTCAATTGATCTTGTCTATTTTGCCTGTCTTGTGCAGTGTTGAAGTTTATTGTAAATTATTTTAGTATCTTGTAGATTTTTCCAAGTGAATAAGAATTATATTTAGACAATTAAGAAATTTTTGTTTTTAATAAATATATAGAGAGATTTAGAGCAAATAGCCATGTATTCTTCTGCCCTGGATTGGGTATGGGATCCAATGCATGTGTTGTTTTGATAAATAGCATGTTTAAGAACACATGCATGGTTTCAAGGTGTCCTCCACAAGTCTTCACAAAGGACTGAAGTTCAGGGAGAGCAAGAAAATAAAAAAAGGACCTAAATGAGTTCATCAATAAGAATTATGATAGGTAATTACCTTACATTTTCAACACACTCATCACACAGAATTTGCAAATGACCTGAGAGTCATCATATGGCCACATGTTATTACATATATTCTTTAAAACTATTGAAGAAAATATTGAAAGTATTTGCTAAATACTCAAAGTCTACAAGCCACATTTGTAACCTGCAATATCTTTGTAATATAATTATGCTATTACTTAGTGAAGTTAATTTTACTAACATAAACTTTGTTATGTTATGTTATGACAGACCAGTGACTTTAATAAGAGAACAAACACTGGCATCCTACCATGAAGCATCTTATACATTGAGTTCACTGAAACATACCCCTCTATTTAGATACTTACAGCTACATTTTTTATTTAAATTCTCTGACAGTCTTATATATTTCTTTACCCTACACATCTGACATCTTGTGTTTTTTTTTCCTCATCTGAAACATTTCTATAGATATAAACAGCTTATTTTATCTAAAAAAAAGTTATTCTGGTTCTTCTAATTGCCTCCACTCTATCTCACCCTCTTCTGTGATGTTTACAGCAAACAAGTCATAGGTTGAGTTGGGCTAGAATTGTGGACTTGAGGTGAGGTGATAACTACAGAAAGTAAAAGAATGCCAGTGATGGGCAGTTCAATTTTCAGGTTCTTACCAAAAGTTTTTACAAAAGAAAAAAGAAGTAAAAATGGAAGGAATTGAAATGAAGGATCCTCATATTTGGAAAATAAAGCACAAAGCTCAGGCAACTCAGGGCTAATTTAAACTAAACATGAGCTGTTTGTTCTGCTCATGTCTATATTATCAATTCATTAAATTGGTTGGATATTCCTTGCCACTTAGCTAATATGTGAGATTTAAATAGCTTAAATGCTGTAGTAATTGTTTTGCATTTTTAAAAGCATTGCTTTTGACATAAATTCTTTTTAATGATCTTTGATCCTAAGAAGACTTATATTTATGCCTTGAGGATACTCCACATTTAAAAAGATCCTTTTGTCTTTTATATGTTCTTTGGATCCAGTTTGATGTAATCTCTCATTTTAAAGATTATTTTAATTACCTTCTTAAACAGAAAACCTTTTATGCATTAGTATGAAACCCCTTCCAAAGGCAGGCAGGGTTGCACTGTGATCATGGTTCCAAAGTCATCTGGCTTCAAACCCAACTTAGCCATTTACTACTCAAATGACCCCAACCAAGCTATTTCACATCTTTGAACTTCCGTTTCTTCATCAATATAATGGTGTCAATTATACTTATTCATAATTCTGGAAGTGTGAACAATGTCAGCACTGTGCATAAGATAGGCACTCAATAAATGATAGTAATAACTGTTTTGTTGTTGTTAATAAAAGCTATTATGCAATTTTCAGACATTATAGTAAGTTAGCGATAATTATAATTTATATAGTCATAAATTGTACTAATCCCTATTAGTAAATTAGTACAAAACTAAGTAAAACAAATATATCCAAAATGATAGAGAATCCTCTTTGTAAGGCAGCCCTGAGATGATACACTGTTGAGCAATGGGCAATTCTTTCTTTAGAGAAGAGAAAATAACCTGTTCCATGTTGAAATAGACTCACTGTGGAGAATTCATGCTGTAACACATGAGAAAATTTCTGTACCTAATCCCCTAGATAATAAATTCATTTTCACCTTTGTGAAAATGTGGGAAAGTCTTTTTGATGGCAAAAATGAGAATTGGTCACCAGAGAGGAAAAAAAAAGTCAGCCTATGGAAACATACTCTTAATTAACTGGTACAGGGTTTTAATTACAGCACAATTTTAGAGTAATTATTAGTCCCTAAATTATCTGAGATAATTTGAGATTATATTTTTTCCCTAGATCAAAGCATCCACGTATCAGATAATAATTGTTATCAGTGTTAACTAGTGTAATTTTCTACAAATTTGAGGTCATTGAATAAAACAGCATTACTTGTTTATATATATGTGCTAGTGTTAATGTTTTGCCTTAACTATATGTTTATATAAAGTACAATGATGTAAAAAACATGCCATAAGTTTGAAATTTAATCAAATCTAAGAGACTCTATTAAGACCTGGATCCTCAAAGTGATCTTTGGACTAGCAGCAAAGAAGATTGTTAAAAATGCATACTCTCAGGCTTTGCCTCAGAATTACTGAATCAGATGTGTTTTAATAAGATTGCAGGTAATTCAATGCACATTAAAATATGAGAGGCATTGGGTTAGCTGACAAAGCTATTCCTGATTTTGGAGGTCCTTCTACATCCAAATTCTATATACTTGGAGTTACAAATTCAAATTCAAATTTCCAAAGTGATGGGGATCACCACAGCTAACTAGTTCATTGAGAAAAAAATCTAAATAAAAAGAGAAATAATTGCATGTAAATATTTGTGAAAAGAAACTTACATTGTTTACCATGACTATCAAAGTCCAAAGAAATGACAAAATGCTCTAACTATATAAATGGTTGACTCCTAGAATAGGAATTGAAATTACTCCATGTAGGTGCAAAGAGAATTACTGGGAGCAATGAATAGAATTATGGAAAAAGTGATTTTTTTTGTGTACCAGATAATTGAATTGTGCATATGTGCAGTGCATTTCCTCATAAGGGATACCTGTTTATCTCTCTTGAATAAGCAGGAGTTATTGGATTATCGGTCAAGATCACTGTTAAAAGAGCCCCTTAGGCAAAAGGTTTAAACTGAAAGACCTCAGAGGAATGGCCTTGGAAGTGATTTTCAATTCTAAAATTCTAGGATTTGTCCACTCAAGTACTAACAATGCCTGTGAATAACTAGATGTATGTGACAAGTGAAAAGAGAACTGTTTGAATGAACATAAGTAGTGGTTAGGTTTAACAACTAATAAGAATAATCAGCTACACTGCCTGTGCAGATTTAAGAGGCAAATTACATGTTTAACAAAGCCTACTAACAGAGGTGCTCTTAGCTATTTTGTGAGGACTTAGAAATACTCTCATTAAGCCCTCTGCTGGCTGATAAGCAGGACAGAAATAGTTTTTAGCTATTGAAGGAGGCTAAACATCCCCACACCTGAGCAGAATGTTAGTATTTTTACACGAAGGAAAGGAAGTGAGAAAGAGCAGGTTTTAGTTGGTTAGGATGGTTCATGATAGTTGCAACTTGTTTGACTCTTGGAAATTTATATTTATCTTTCTGATAACATTTGACTCAGTTGCTGTTGGGCATATGCATGCATACGAAATCAATCTTTATTTTTATCAACAATGGGATTTTAAACATATTATTATAGACCAGCTTAACCTTTTTTTTTTTGGTATGAAATACTATTGTTTCACATCTATCATCATGTTTACCAATCTAATCTCTCATGAAGAAGTTAGAAAACTAACAGGAATTCGTAAGGAAAATCAGTTTTTACATTCAATTGATATGTATTAACCACCTCCATTTTCTGGATTTTAGGAATATAGTGATAAGCAAAATTTTCCTGTCTTCAGGGAGCTTACAATCTAGGACAGTGGTCAGTAAACTCATTAGTCAACAGAGCGGTGAACTGCTGCATGTGGCTCGCGAGCCTCAGTTTGCCAACCACTGGTCTAGAAGTTGGAGACAATTGTTGGGCAGAGGGGGTTATGAGACCACCAAGGTATCCAATGAGGAACCCCATCCCAGGATGATGGATATGAGGGTCACAAAGACTGCAGGGCAAAGTTGGAGGGAATGTCAAGCTGGGTAACAACCAATGTAAGGTTGGGAAGGTAGTGGAGACCAGCAGAACTCAGACCTGGAAAGTGGCCGTGAGAACGAGATAGAGGGTAGATTAGCCAGCGAAGAATACAGAGGGCAGCCACCTCCAGGTCCCGTGGGTAGACTGAATAGAGTAAGATGAACAGATAGATGCTGAAGTGGTTGTGAGGTGAAAACAATTGTTTTTCATGGAGAAACATGGAAATGGGAAAAGGGAGATTGCCTGCAAGTGACTAGAATCTCTTTGGCAGCAGAGTAGCAAAATAATACTGTGCAAACTCTACTAAATCTCAGGACTCAGGCTGCTGAATTTTCATGTTTCACCTTGCTGAAACCAGGAAAAGAGCTAGAGTGCATTTTGAAAGCTAGTACCTACTTCTAACAATCATGACATGTCTAGGAAAGGTGAAGTACTAAAAGAGGGTGGAAAAAAGACACTTCTCCAGAGAGAGAAAAAATTTTCCCTTTGCATAGGGAAAAAAGGGAAGTTGTAAGATAGTACCTGCCACCACAGAGAAAGAAGGAGTAGTTCTAGAAACATGATTTTGAGAAATGACCCTTCAGTTTTTTGGTGATGGGAATTACCACATAAAGATTTATACTACCATCGAGGTGCTTTGACAGAAATATTCTGACAAACCTGACAATTTCAAATTCAGCAGAATTAATTGGAGTGAAGATGAAGCAGATGTTACAATGAAAATTTTATTAAAATTATAACTATATATATTGAGCAATATTTTCTTTGAATGAAAAACGTATCAGTTAAAGTTGTTTCAGGCATATAAGAGTTCAGTGAATTAAATTTATTTTTCCATTAAACTTATTAATCTCTCACTATGTTCATCCTCTTCAAACTCAAAGCAAACAGAGACTGATTCATAGGGAAAGAAAAATTTCCGAGAGTAGTGGGATTATGTAAAGAAGGACCTCTAAGGTATGAGGTATGGAAGCCTATAATTAATGGCACTTAGAATGGCTGATGTCTGGGAGTTATTATATAATAATACTTTATTATTTCAAATTAATCTAAAGAGAGCTTAAAAACACTCACCAGCATTTCTGGTTGGTTTTATCCTCAAATTTCACGCATCATGATTCCAATGGGAAATAGCTTCAGGATGAAAATTGAAGCTACAGATCTCAGCTTCTCCCCTCTGCTTTTAATTGTTAGGCATTGTTCTTGACTTTTCCTAACCTCAACTTCAACAGCATTTAGACAAATTGATTAATTATATGGGTTAGTAGATCAACAAAATATGCATAACTGAACAAACTATATGCAAATCAAGGCTAAATTATTTGAAAATTAAATGATGCTTTCAAAATTGGATTATTTAGTGACATCCATTAACAAAGTCCTATGAAATCATTAAATTTGAAAAAATAATTTACTTTCTGAAATATTATCACTCTCTGCCCAATCTTATATCTCATTAACTGCTCATTTTCCGTACTTAGACTTTATCAATTTTCTCCAACTTCCAGTTTACCCCCATCCCAGGGATGATTAAACATTTTCTTATCTGTGTGCTATTGATATCTCTGCTTGTTATTACAATGACCCATACCTCTTCATTTATTTTTGTGTCTCCTTTTACAGACTGTAGATCTTTCAAGGATGGACTGTATCTTAGGCATTCCCAGTACTTGGTAGACTGCCAGATACATAATATGTCTTCAAATTTTTATTGTGTTGAAAAGGAATGAATAAATGAAATGTAAAGAATTAAAACTTTCCTGCATTTTGAAAACTAAAACTTCTTCCTTGTAAGTTAAATGCATAATGAATTATTCTAATATCAAATGGCATCATGAATTGTCACTAATGTAGAAGGGTTGAAAATGATTTTCATTCTTTGCCCCTTGGGACATTAGGAAATTCATTTAACTTCTATATTCTTATCTATTCCGAAAGGTTGATAATATCTACATTACCTATTTATCTTACTGAAACCTCGCTTTATGGTTAACTGAATAATTGTGTGTGTATGTGTGCATGTGTGTATGCTTGTGTGTGTATGTGTATATGGAAACTATAAAGTGATATACATGTAAATTCCTAGTCCTACATTAATATAGTGAACCTCTAAAAATTAGGTAAATTAGAGAAGACATATTCATCAATTTCAGGACTTGTTCCCATTTGATGCCAGGTTTGAGTATATGAATCATACATACATTTTTCTAACAATTTGAAACTGAATATTTTTTTAAATGAGGAGTATTTCAATCTCAATAATTTTGAGATAGTGATGGTCAAGATGAAAAATACTGCTGTTTTCCTTTCTATTGTTTTTTCCTAAAAATCTATTACCCTAACTTAATTTAAATAAATAGAAATAAGGGAGGTATATACTCATTCAAGTAAATCATTTTTATGTTCTATTCAAAATTCTTCAAATCAAATATTTAAGTTTTAATATAATTAAAACCAGAGCACAATTTTAATTTTGAAAATGTTTTCTTTTACTAATTTTGTTTTTGAGCATTTTTCCATGTTGTTACACAAACTCCTAATAATGTTTATCAAGCATATTACCATGTTTTACTTAAATATTTACCTAAGAATTAGTTAAGTATATGTACATAGAACTAATTGTGGAGGCTTTTATTGTTCCTAATTCTGCTATTTATACCAGTAAATTACATTGCAAGGAGCATCTTCCTAGGTTTTCTGTCTTTGTGTTTTAAAAATGTGGGTTTCCTAGCTTAGGCTCCAGAGATTCTGATTTAATTGGTTTGTGGGGACAGAGAGGCAGGCCCAAGCACTGGCATTTTTAATCTACCATCTGAAGGGATTCTAGTGGGCAACCATGGTGAAAAATCACCAGTTCTAGTAATAACCAGAAATGTGATTTAAAAAAGATTTATTTCATAAAAATATTATTTTGATGTCAGTGTGAGGAATGGAGAAGGACAATTAGATGGGGAGAGGGGAGTGAAGAGGCTGGCTGGCACAGCCAGGCAGCAACCAAGAACTGATGTGGGTCCCTGTCAGGAATTCAGGAATTTCTGTACCGCCTGCAATTCCTGGATAAAGACTCTTATTGCTACCAGGTCCTCTGTCATCTCAATCTCTAACAGTAGTTGACTCTTCTGCTGTCACGTTAGCTCTGATCATACTTCCCTGCACATCAGGCTACAGCTTTCAATGTTGATTCTGTGATTTCTAGCCGGTACTATTTCCCAGATAACCAGCGAAACCAACTCTTTTACTAGCAACCCAGAGTGTCTGCTGAGCGTTTGCTCTCAGATGAGTGGTAAAGAGGATTTTGCTAACTGCTTGCAAGTTGAATGTTTGGCAATATCCTCTGGATGTAGTCACTCACTTCAGTACGTAGTTCAGATTTCCTTAAGGATGAAGTCAGCATACCTCAAGCCAGGGCACCCTCACCCTTTATTGATCTTCAAAACAAACAGCATTGGTCCTACCTGAGACAAACGGAGAGAGGCTAACCCAGTGGTCAGCAAACTGCGGCTCACAAGCCACGTGCAGCTCGTTGGCCCCTTAAGTGTCCTAATGCCACTTCTTCAAAACAGACTTGCCCAGGCCAAAAAACGACTTCTGTGCATGGGCCACGAAGTTTCAATCGCACTGTACGTGTATGCCTGCACATGGCATTTTGTGGAAGAGCCACACTCAAAGGGCCAAAGAGCCGCATGTAGCTCACGAGGCTTGGTTTGCCAACCACTGGGCTAAACAAATCCCGGCTTTATTCCTGTCTCTTGAGAAATGTATGGGACATTCCTTTACCCAAAGGTGATTTCCTTTGTTTTGGGGGGAGATATTCCAACTGACCATTTAATTTTTATTAACTCCTGAGCATCATGTCATTCTTTCAGTATCCATACTCTACAGCTCTCAGTTCACCACCCTTCACAGTGAAGATGAAGGACAAGAGGCTTGTATTTAAATTAGATTACAATCTCTGTTTAATCAGGTAGTGGCACCAAGTTGACGGATCTGTAAAAATAGGAAAAATTAAATGTACTCTTCAAATTGGAAAAATACATATAAGAACTGAGTACAGAGGATTCACTCAACAAAAGAGAGTTTACATTATTTTTGTTATTGTGAATATTAATTATTCAAAAATCCAAGAAAGCTGAGACAGCAAAGGAGTAGGTAAAAATGTTAGACTAACATTCTTTGGAACAGCCACATAGGAATATGTATATATGGATTCATATTTTAGGTATATTGAGTTATAAATATATTAAATATGTTAATATAGTTAAATAATACATATAATTATATATTATATATCTTGTATTACATATTTAAAAAAGAGAGGTGGAAGAGGAAATGAGCAGAGAGAGCATGAGAAAAGGAGAGAAGCAGTTTGTAGTGAGACCTTTTTCTCTTTTCTGTTATTATTTTTTATTTTTCTATTTTTTTATTAAGGTTTTACATGTGCACATATCTTCCCATTACCTCTCCCCACCCCACTTCTATACATGCCCTCACACCCCAGTGTCTTGTGTCCATTGGTTATGCTTATATGCACACATAGAAGTCCTTCAGTTCATCTCTTATCTCCCCCACTTCTCCCTAACCTTCCCACTATAATTAAACAGTCTGATGCTTTACTGCATCTGTATCTATCTTTTTATTTAGCAGTTTATAATGTTCTTTATTATCCACAAATGAATGAGATCATGTGGTATTTTTCTTTCATTGACTGGCTTATTTCACTTAGCATAATGCTCTCCAGTTCCATCTAGGTTGCTACAAATGGTAAGAATTCCTCCTTTTTGATGGCAGAATAGTATCCCATTGTGTAGATGTACCATAGTTTTCTAATCCACTCATCTGCTGATGGGCACCTAGGTTGTTTCCAAATTGTAGCTATTGTAAATTGTGCTGCTATAAACATAGAGGTGCATATATCCTTTCTGATTGGTGTATCTAGTTTCTTAGGATATATTCCTAGGAGTGGGATTACTGGGTCAAATGGGAGTTCCATTTTTAGTTTTTTGAGGAAACTTCATACTGTTCTCCACAGTGGCTGCACCTGCAGTGCACAAGGGTTCCTTTTTCTCTGCATCCTTGCCAACACTTGTCATTTGTTGATTTGTTGATGATAGCCATTCTGACAGGTGTGAGATGGTAATGCACTGTCGTTTTGATTTGAATCTCTGGGATACTTAGTGACTTTGAGCATGTTTTCATGTGTCTCTTGGCCTTCCTTCTGTCTTATTTTGAAAAGATTCTATTTAGATCCATTGCCCATTTTTTTAAATTGAATAATTTATATTCCTTTTATGAAGTTGTGTAAGTTGCCTGTAGATGTTGGAGATTAAACCTTTATTAGTGATAACAGTTGCAAATATGTTCTCCCATACAGTGGCCTTCTTGTTGTTTTGTTGATGGTTTCTTTTGCTGTGCAAAGCTTTTTATTTTGATGTAGTCCCATTTGTTTATTTTCTCTTTAGCTTCCATTGCTCTAAGAGCAGTATCAGTGAAGAAGTTCCTTTGGCATATGTCTGAGATTTTGCTGCCTGTAGATTCCTCTAGTATTTTTATGGTTTCCCATCTTCTGTTTAAATCCTTATCCATTTTGAGTTTATTTTTGTGTATGGTGTTAGTTGGTGGTCTAGTTTCATTTTTTTTCATCTATCTGTCCAATTTTCCCAACACTATTTATTGAAGAGACTGTCTTGACTCCATTGTATGTTCATGACTACTTTGTCAAATATTAATTGAACATAGTGATTTGGGTCGATATCTGGATTCTCTATTCTAATCCATTGGTCTATATGTGTCAGTACCAGGCTGTTTTGAGAACAGTGGCTTTTTAATGCAGCTTGAAATCTGGTATGAGATCCCACCTACTTTTTTCTTCTTTCTCAGAATTGCTGTGGCTATTTGGGATTTTTTTTTTATTCTAGATGAATTTTTGGAGAGTTATTTCTAAGTCTGTGAAATATGCCATTGATATTTTATGAATACATTGAATCTATAGTTTGCTTTGGGTAGTATGGACATTTTAATATGTTGATTCTCCCAATCCATGAACATGGTATGTTCTTTCATCTGTTTACATCTTCCTCTATCTCTTTTTTCGGTGTCCTGTAGTTTTCCACATCATATAGGTCTTTTACTTCCTTAGTTAAGTTTATTCCTATGTATCTTAATTTTTTTTGGTGGGATGGTCAATGGGATTGCTTTTTTTTTAGTTTCTCTTTCTGTAAGTTCACTAATGGTGTAATAGAAATACCATAGATTTTCTGGCATTAATTTTGTAATCTCCTTCATTGCCAAATTCATTTATTAAGTCTATTAGTTTTTTTATGGAGTCTTTTGAGTTTTTTATGTACAATATTATGTCATCTGCAAATAAGAACAGCTTTACTTCTTCTTTTCCAATTTGGATGCCTTTTATTTCTTCTTCTTGTCTAATTGCAATGGCCAATACTTCTAGTACTATGTTCAACAGGAGTGGTGAGAGTGAGCATTCCTGCTTGTTCCTGTTCTTAGGGAAAATGATTTTAATTTTTGCCTGTTGATGATGATGTTAGCTGTGGGTTTAACATATATAGCTTTTATTAAGTTGCGGTATGATCCTTATATTCCCACATTGTTGAGAGTTTTTATCAAAAAAAGTGTTGGATTTTGTCAAATGCTTTTTCTGCATCAATTGATATGACTAGGTGATTTTTATCTCTCAATTTGTTTATGTGATGTATCATGTTTATTGATTTGCGGATATTGTGCCATTCTTGCATTCCTGGGATAAATCCTCCTTGGTCATGGTGTATTATCTTTATGATGTACTGCTGGATCTGATTTACTAGAATTTTGTTGAGGATTTTTGCCTCTCTATTCATGAGGGATATTGTCCTTTAATTCTCTTTCATTGTGTTGTCTATCTAGTTTGCTATTAGGGTAATGCTGGCTTCATAAAAGTAGCTTGAAAGTGTTCCTTCTTCTTGAATTTTTTGCAATAGTCTGAGGAGGATAGGTTTTAATTCTTCCTTGAATGTTTGGTAAAACTCTCATGTAAAGCCGTCTGGCCCTAGGGCTTTTGTTTGCTGGAAGCTTCTATTTCTTGACTGCTTCTATTTCTTCCATAGTTATTGGCCTATTGAGATGTTTAGATTCTTCCTGATTGAGTTTTGGAAGATTATATTTCTCTAGGAATATATCTATTTCCTCCAGGTTGTCCAGTTTGTTGGATAGAGTTGTTCATGGTATTTTTTAACAATCCTGTGTATTTTGATGGAGTCTGTTGTCATTTCACCTCTTTCATATCTGATTTTGTTTATTTGTATCCTCTCTCTTTTCTTCTTGTTAAGACTGGCTAGAGGTTCATCAATCTTGTTTATCCTTTCAAAGAACCAGCTCTTGGTTGATCTTTTGTATTGTTTCTTTGGTCTCTATGTCCATTATCTCTACTCTGATCTTTATTATTTCTTTTCTTCTGCTTACATTGGGCTTTTCTTGTTGCTTTCTTTCTAACTCTTTGAGTTGTAGGGTTGGGTAATTTATTACCATTGTTTCTTGTTTTTTGCAGTAGGCTTGTAGAGCTATGAACTTCCCTGTCAAGACTGACTTCTCTGTGTCCCATAGATTTCTGATTTTTGTGTTTTCATTGTCATTTGTTGCCATGATTTTTTTTTATTTCTTCCTTGATCTCTCTGGTAACCCAGTCATTGTTTAATAGCATGCTGTTTAGTCTCCATGTGTTTGATTTCTTTGGATTGTTTTTCTTATAGTTGATTTCTAGTTTTATGCCACTGTGATCTGAGAAGATGCTTGATGTGATTTCTATCTTCTTGAATTTGAAGAGACTTTGCCTATAACCCAACATATGATCTGTCTTTGAAAATGACCCATATGCAGTTGTGAAGAATGTATATTCTGTGGCTTTGGGGTGAAATGTTCTGAAGATATCATTTAATTCCATCTGTTCTAGTGAGTCATTTAGGATTGAGGTTTTGTCATTTAGGATTGCTGACTTTTTGTTTAGAGGATTTGCCCAATGGTGATAGTGGGGTATTAAAGTCTCCTACTATGATTGTATTGCTGTCCATCTCTCCCTTGATATCCTATAGGATTTTTTTTATGTATTTGGGTGTTTCTATATTGGGTGCATATATGTTTACCAGAGTTATTTCTTATTGTTGGATTGCTTTTTTTAGTATTATGAAGTGGCTGAAGTGGCCTTCTTTATCTCTTATTTTGTCTTTTATTTTGAGATCTAATTTTTCAGATATAAGTATTGCTACCCCAGCTTTTGTTTTTAATTTCCATTCACCTAAAAAACCTTTTTCTATCCCTTCACCCTCAGTCTGTTTGCATCTTTTTTTCTGAGGTGGTTTTCTTATAGACAACAGATATATGGGTCATGTTTTCTTATCCAGTCTGTTACCCTTTGTTTTTTGATTTGGGCATTTAATCCATTTACATTTAAAGTTATTATTGATAGGTACTTACTTTTCACCATTTTTATTCTTTACCCCTGTTTTCCTTGTTTGCTTCCTATTTCTTTTTTTTTTATCCAGATCCTTTAGCATTTCTTACATTGCTGGTTTAGTGGTAATAAATTCCCTTTGTTCTTTTTTGTCTGTGAAGCTCCTGCTTTCACCTTCCATTTTGATTGATAGCCTTGCTGGGTACAGTGTTCTTGGATTCAGACCCTTCCTTTGAATGACTGTGTATATTTCATTCCATTACTTTCCAGTTTGATGAGTTTCGGTTGAGAAATCAGTTGCTAGTCTGATGGGGGTTCCTTTATAAGTAACTTTCTGTCTCTGTCTGGCTGCTTTTAAGATTCTTGCTTGCTTTGTCATTGGTGTTTGCCAATTTAATTATAGTGTGCCTTAGCATTGGTTTTTTTGGGTTCATTTTACTTGGGACTCTGTGAGCTTCTTGAATTTGTGTGGGTGTTTTCTTTCCTATATCAGGGAAGTTTTCTGACATTATTTCTTCAGACAGGTTTTTCTATTCCTTATTCAGTTTCCTCTCCTTCTATTATGTGGATATTGTTTTGTTTTGTGTTGTCCCAAAGTTCCCTTAGGCTTGCCTCCTGCTATTTATTTATTTATTTATTATTTCTAGAAGCTGCTCTACTTGGGTATTTTTTCCTACTTTGTCTTCTAACTCACTGATGTGATCCTTTTCTTCTTCTAATCTACCTTTGATGCTTTCTATTAAGTTCTTTACAGCAGCAATGTCATTTTTCATTTCTTCTTGGTTCTTAATTTCCTCTTAGTTCTTAAACACATTGTTGAATTTGTCTTCCATTCTTTTCAGCCACCTTATGATCATTTCTCAGATTTCTTTCTCTGGCAGGTTGCTTGCCTCCATTTCTTTTACTTCCTTTTCTAGTAATGCCTGCTTTTCTTTCATATATGGGCTATTTCTTTGTGTCCCCTTGGTCTATCTTCTCCAGGTGTAGATTATGTATTTCTCTCTTTCCTTATCCCAGGAAAAATCTGCCCTTTCTGTGGTGGAGTGTAGAGCTCCTTTGAATCTGTGTGTTTGTGCCAATCGAGTCCAGTGTTCTGGGGTTTGCAGCTGTTTGGTGAGTGCCATAGTTTTAGATTTTCAGGCTTCCAATAACACCCTCTAGGATCCACAGGTTCTGAAGCTGACAAGAGTTTTACACACAGTTAATCTTCCACCATTGGTTCCGTGATGTTTTCTGTTCAGGCAAATTCTTTTCCTCTAAGTCCCTGTTCAGGAGTGCCTATTGTGAAAGGCCACGGCCAGCATGGCTTTAGGGTTCAAAGCTTGGAGAAAGAACTGACATACAAATGATACACACAAGACAAGATTAATTTTGTTATTATGGGGAGTGGCCAGGACACACTCAACTATAGAAATCAAGTTCCCTTTTTCTGTTATTACTGTTATTATTATTTTGTCTATTATATTGCTTCCTAATCTACCTTTTGATATGTTTGGGAAGAGAGAGGATTGAGAAAGATTGGGCCCACATTAGAATTAAAACAAATAAAAAAATATAACCATTACATTAAAAAAGTTTATTTAAAATATATGTAGCCAAACTTAAGATTGATATCGAGTTTTATTTTAATTGATTTGTTCTAAATTTGGATTATTATTTTTTTAATATATTTTATTGATTTTTTACAGAGAGGAAGGGAGAAACATCGATCAGCTGCCTTCTGCACACCCCCTACTGGGTATGTGCCTGCAACCAAGGAAATGCCCTTGATTGGAATTGAACCCGGGACCTTTTAGTCCTCAGCCCAATGCTCTATCCACTGAGCCAAACCAGTTAGGGCTAAATTTGGATTATTTTTAAAGCTGTTGTGAAAATCACTCTACTTACAGCCCAAAGTTCTTTCTAATTCAATTAAGTATTGTAAATAAGAAATATCTTTCAATAACATATGGATGATTAATTAAATAGTAATAATAACATTATATCAGTGAATAAACCAAAAATAGGATCTTGATTTCTATTTTGCCATAGAGGACAGAAATAAATTAGATTTAAATTTTGGTTAAATTTAATTAAAATTCAATTTAAAATCTAATCTAAAATAATTTATTATAAAACTCCTTAACGGTATTAAAAAGCATGATTGAAAAACATAATTCCCATAACAGTTTATGTTTTAAAATAATCTATTTAAAAGTCTATGATCTAAGGCAACCTCCTACTTAAGCTTCTCATTCATACCCACCATTAGATTAATTTGTTTAATGACAGTCAAGTTACAAAACAAATTCCTTTAGATATTTTAATTCTCAAGAAGTAGAAAAGAGAAGAGCATATCAAAGAACATTCATTGAATGCTACAGAAGAATGATTGTTCAACTTTCAAAGGATCTGCTCAACTACAGCATCATTCAGCCCCATATTTCATAATTTTATTCAGGAAAAAATTATGAGTGATTTTTATAAAAAGGCTTTGGATAAAAGAAACAAACATTTCAAACCACATGTTTGATCTTCTACTCTAGTAACTCTAATAAAAAAAGATTTTATTCTGATTTGACTATACTTAATGAACACATGTGAGTGGACATGAGTTTTAGAATTTCTGTTGTCAAGAATAGTAATCTTCTGGAATAGTAAAATTGTACTAGTTGACAATTTTTATGGCACTTCTCCATGATAACTCAAAGATAGTAGGTACTGGTTCCAAGAACACATCTTCAAGTATTTTTATTACCTTTTAGATAATGGACTTGGATCTGGGATCCTAAAGCAAATTTAAATTACTTTTTGGGTTTCTTACCATTTCCTCATCATCATATTCTTTTTCAGTTAAACACCATTCTTCTCTCTGAAGAAATTGGAAGCCAGGGCTTTAATAGTTTTACTTTTTTTTTTTTTTGGTCATATTACATAGTTGGCTGCAAGCAATGACATCCTTTTCCTATCCGTGGCTGTATTTTTGCTCTGAAAATACCAGAAAAAAAATTTTTTTTTCTATGATTGTTAGCATTTTTCACTATTCTGTCTCATTAAGTAATCACACTGTCCTTTCATGTTATTTTTTGTTGTTGTTGTTCCTTTGCTGATGCTTTTAAATGAAGTTATCAGAAAATTTGCCATACAATCATCCTGGTGTTTTTTTTTTTTTTAGGTGCTTTTGTGGTTTTAAATCTTCATTGTTACAGATAAAATAATATTAGAATCATTTATACAAAACACATGAATTTTTCTTTTTAATTTATTTCTTACCCTTTTCAGCTGCATTATACAATCAGTAGCCATCTGTGGCTGTTGAGCTGTTGAAAAGAAATTAGTCCAAATTGAGTTGTGGTCTAGACACCAGATATCCAATATACACTTTAGATTTTTGAAACATTTGTATGAAAAAGTTATAAAAGATCTTGTTCTTAACTTTTGATAGCAATTATATGTAAAAATGATAATATTTTTATACATTGGACAAAATAAAATATAGTTTTAAATTTAATTTCACCTGACTCTTCTTAAAGTATATGCTAGAAAATTTTAAATTGCTTATATAGCATACAATATGTTTCTATTGAGAATCAATGATAATTCCCAGAATACTTTTAATATTTTAAATTAAGTACATTAGCCTATTGCTGTAATAATCACAAATTTAATGGCTTAAAACAATACAAATTTACAAATTTGCAGTTCTGGGAATCAGAAATCTAAAATGGGTTAGCGAGGGCTGCATTCTTTGTGGAGGCTGTATGGAAAAACTCATTTTCTTGCCATATCCAACTTCTAGAGGCTAACTGCAGTCCCTGGCTTATAGCCATGTCTTCCATCTTATAAGCCAACTGGGTAGCATCTTCAAATATGTCTCTTCATCTACCTCTGATTCTGTTATTACATTTCTTACTCTGATTCTGACTCTTATAAGGATTCTTGTGATTAGTCCCATCTCAAGATTTTTATCATGGAGAAGTGCCATAAGCACATCAGCAAAGTCTCTGTGTCACTAAGGTAACATATTTACAGATTCCAGGGACATTTATTATTCTGCTCACTGGATTAATATATTTAGTGTTGTTATTTCTTGATATGTTAATTTTAATTTTTAAAATTTGGTTTTGGTCAAATACTTTAAGAACAATGACACTTTTATACCAACAACCAAACATAAAAGCATCAAGTTTGTAGTGAAATGGTGCAATACCTTCTTATATAGTGATGGACTGAACTCTGTGTAATCTTATTAAATTAATCATTTGTCTTCTTGTTTTTTTTTATTGTTTCTGTTTAGCAAAAGGGAATCTTTGGAATTCATACAAGAACTATAAAAGTGCAATTCTTTGAGCCTTAGTTCAAATATACTCTATTTGTTCTAACTATTAGTTTGAGACCTAGTAAAAACTAATTTCAGCTCTATAGTATTTCTCATATTTTTATCAAACTTGTTAATGGTGAAAGTGTGCCTTGTGAAGTGATTTAATTCACTGGATATAGCAAAAAATTATATTCTCTTTCCACCATATAATAGGTAAACTTTCTGTTATCAATGTTGTGACATTATAAGTCTTGTTTTGAACTATTGTGATATTACCTTTTCTGTATAATCTACTTAAGCAACTGCTTTTAAAAATTATTTTTTTCTCTCCTAATATAAATTAGAATTAAAGGGTGACAATTTCTTGTTATTAAAAATAACAAAACACTACTTATTAACTTGTTTATCTCTAGGGAGATTTTAGAAATATTAAGAGAAAAAGCCACAGTACTTAGGCTGAGGCTTATGATTTTTATAATGGATGGTTGGGAGGTTGAACAACTCTTTATGCATTGACTATAACATAGTCTTATCATTCTGTAGTTTATATTTAGATAATCAGATATAGTTTTACTTACACGACAAAAAAGCAAGCTCTAAAACCAAATACAAGTGATTTTAGGGAAATTAATTTTATTGAAATATTTGTGACATAGTTCTCAAGTTGATGCAAATAATCAAAATTTAGCCAAAACCGGTTTGGCTCAATGGATAGAGCTTTGGCCTGTGGACTGAAAGGGCAGGGTTCGATTCCAGTGAAGGGCATGTACCTTGGTTGCGGGCACATCTCCAGTAGGGGGCATGCAGGAGGCAGTTGATCGATAGCTCTCTCTCATCAATGTTTCTAACTTTCTATCCCTCTCCCTTCCTCTCTGTAAAAAATCAACAAAATATATTTAAAAAAATAATCAAAATTTAAAGAGGTAGATTTGTGTGATCAGAGATCCTGAGAGAAAAAGAAAAGACAGAAACATCACAAACATTCATACACACACACACACACACACACACACACACACACACACACATACATATACACACAGATCCATTCCTTTTGGATATAAAGTTCTCCTTTGTTTTATGTTTAGGAAATTATGGAAGTAAATATTTTGGGAAAGGGAAATGTTTATTAAGTCATTAATTAAACAATAATGAAAATTCAGACTAGTGTTTATTTTTAGTTGTACAGTCAGCATGGAATCTTATCTAGAGAAGAGTACCAAACCTGTTTCTGAAGTCAATAAGATGGCAATGACATTGGGAATAGTACTAAAAATTCCCTTTTCTAGATTGAACTACAGAACATTAATTTTCATGTGCTTTTTCCATAATTTGGTGAAATTTTACAATATATTTTGCTAATACTAGAAACAGACTAAAATGAATATACAATGAATTTTAGTGGATGATATACAGTAGAATGGTTTTGTGTTTGTATTATTCAGTACTAAAGGAATACTTAAGATTGTTTTTTATAATTTACCTCCTTCCAGATTACAGTGAAATGAACTAAAATCAATCATGGTATGATGGAGTAAAAAGTAACTCATGTATCAACAGAATTTTCTATGAAATTAAAGCCTTAGAAGTTCAGTAAAATACTGTTAAATCTCACAAGCATATAAAAACTTACATTTTAAAATAAGCGAAATATTCCATAAAATAATTAATATGATAAGTTATTAATAGCTAAATATTTGGGGTTGAATATTTATATATTTTAAGTAAATAAGTACTATAGCAATTAAGTATATGTACTTGTAAATTATAGATATAAAAAAGTAACAAATTATTCAAACAGAAACAAAAGAATTATTAGCACAATGGCACCAATATTTGAAAATTTTTAACAGTTCAAAATGATTTGAGTTTATTTTTAAAATCTGGATTTATTTCTGACTTAAGTCCCTAACTTTAAAAAATGTTTCAATATCTCAAATCAACATTAATACAAAAGCCTAATTTCTCTCTGACAGTTTCATCCTCAAATATCTAGTCTTAATCATTACTCCCTTGGTTTCCATTACAAGTCTTCAAAACATGAAATATAAAGATATATCTGGTAAATTTAGCATTCAGGCAGGTGTTTTCTCCCAACACATACCTGAAATATTCAGTATCAGTCAGGTGTTCTAAGTAGTCTTTTCTAATTAAGGAGGATTGTGTGAGCAGATTCTTCCCTGTAGAAAGAGCCTCTTTGTAAACAGACACCTTTGCAGAAGTTAGGCCTTGCAACACTTTTTATTGTCATGCCTTTCATAATTCCCAGTTGACATTCATTTAGATTAAAGTCTGAGCACTTAAACTGAGGTTATACTAGGGGAGTTCTGAAGATGGTAGAGGAGTATATTTCTCCAAGACTTGTTTTAGAAATCTGTTTTACAATATTTGTTACTCATTTTTTTTCAGGCATAGAGCACCAGTCTTTCATGACATCCTAAAAATATTTACTATCGGTAACAATTAATTGATTTGAACTCGTCATTAAAGGTGTGCTTTTGCCGAGACCGGCTTGGCTCAGTGGATATAGCGTCGGCTTGCGGACTGAAAGGTCCTGGGTTTGATTCAGGTTGGGGGCATGTACCATGGTTGCGAGCACATCTCCAGTGTGGGGCGTGCAGGAGGGAGGTGGCTGATCGATGTCTCTCTCTCTCATCGATGTTTCTGACTTTCTATCTCTCTCCCTTCCTCTCTGTGAAAAATCAATAAAATATATTTAAAAAAAAAGAAAAGAAACACTACTTGGGTTTCTGAAAAAAAAAAAAAGGTGTGCTTTTGTGTCAATTATCCCACCCCCCAAAAAAATCAAATTGGAATCTCATATCTCAATGGCACTCAAGTTTGCCAATCTTGGTCTTTCATTTCTCATTATTGTTAGTCATAGCATTTTTTTTTTACTTACATTCTCTATTAATTTCATTCTCTGAAAAGAGATCAGCAAGGCTATCAATAAAATAGATTTTTTCAACTAGTTTCCCTCTTTGTCATTCATTTATTAATCATTTGTACTTTGAGGGATACAAAGATTAAGAAACTTACTATCCTCTCTGTAAAGTAATTCACCAAGGGAATAGATGAGTTTGATTCATATTTTATATTTATTCTCCTACTTCTCCTTCTTTTACTCTTCTTCCTTCATTGACTACCTTAACCTTCAAACCAGTTTGTACTTAAATACACTGAAACTGAACATTCAATTCTGTATTAGCATCTAATATTCAATCTTAAGTATGAATAGTAAAGTGCCAATTCAAAGTAACTACTAACCATTTGTAATCAACAAGTTAACTTCTTAATAGCATAGTAAGGGTTTGTGGTGGTTGTTTGTTTTAAAGTCAACTCTCCTATGAATTACTTAGTGCTTTGCCCAGGAGGTAGTTTTCAATAGTAGTTGTTGAAAGAATGTCAGCGTCTCCAAAATTCCGGAAATATTACATGTACTTCTTCCCCTTTGTCTACTCTATCATCAAAGGAAATTAAATTGTCCTCTGACTCTTTATCACAAAGCTGCTTTGGTTATTGCTCAGGAACACTGTTCTGAATGATTGAAAATGGGTTGTTTGACTATTTTTTCCAGGCCTCTTGCCTGAGTTCAGCATGAGTTGGGTGTTATTACCTACTAATATATTTTATTTCTGAGATTGGACTCTAAAACAGAATTATACCTAAATATTTGGTATGTGTTCCTATTTTTCTTGAACTATAAAAAAATACTATTTAGTGATTTTAGAGATTCACAGTTTTCATATTTTATATAAACAAATCCTCCCCATTTGCATTTTAAATATTCTGGAAGAATTATCTTTTGTGTTGTAGTTTGGCTTAGGGCTATTCGGGCTTTTGGTGGTCTCTATTCTTGCAGGGAAGTCTCTGAACATGGTCAAAACTGAACATAATCAATTGATTGCCTATTTTACAAATTCAGAGGCCCTGCTGTCACTATACATGCGGTATTATATGTGAGATCAAAGGATAAATAAAAGATAGAGCAAATTGAGGGTTATATTTTACCCCCTATTTCAATCACATTTTTTCTCATTTTGGTGGTGATTTTTGCTTGCTAGCTGAAAATTGTATATCCATTTTAGAAATATAAAAGCATCTACCCATTTCAGATTTTTAAAATATCTATATTGAAGTCACATCATGATATTCTAAAATTCCTTACTGTGTTCTTCACTTCTACATATACTTATTCTAATTAGAAAATTTTGTAATAGGATAAGGGCTCACAGAAATCATCCAGCTTAAATATTTCATTTCAATGAAATAACTCAGGCATACAAACAATTTATATGTATCATTATAAACCTCTGTGTACTCAAGAATCAGCCTGAAAAATAAAACACTGAAAATTTGGCTGAAAAATCACTGTGATGCCGTCCCAATTTCATTAAACTCTATTCTTCCCAGACACAACTTCTACCTTGAATTTCATGTTATTATTATTATGCATGTGCATACACTTTAGCTACATGTACAAATGCTCAAAATAATACATATAATTATTTTGCATTTATAAACTCGATTTACCTTTCCTGCAACCTGCTTTTGTTGTTGCTGCTTCGCATTACATTTTTTAGATGAATCCGCTTTCACTCAAGTAGCTTTAGTGTGTTCCTTTTTCTTTTTACTGCATTTACTGCAGTGTTGCAGTTTGTGAATAGTCTATAAATTACTTACTTTATTAACCAAAGGCATTTCAATTATTTCCTTTTTGTTTGTTTGTTTTTTGAATAATTCTGTAATGGGTATTTTATTTTTTTAAATATATTCTATTGATTTTTTACAGAGAGGAAGGGGAAAGGGATAAAGGGTTAGAAACATCAATGAGAGAGAAACATTGATCAGCTGCCTCCTGCATACCTCCTACTGGGGATGTGCCAAAACCAAGGTACATGCCCTTGATAGGAATTGAACCTGGAACCTTTTAGTCCTCAGGCCAACGCTTTATCCACTGAGCCAAACCGGTTAGGGCTGTAATGGGTATTTTCTATACATGACTGGAGAAGTACACAAGAGTGGAGAGACTGGACTTTAAGGTATGCAATCTTCAAATACCACTAAATTTTTCTGAAGTTGTTGCCCTATTATATACTCTCCATGGATACTCCACATCCTCATCAATATTTTGTATTATTGGACTTATCAAACTTTTGCCAATTACATAGTTATGACATGATATCCCATGATTTTAACTTGCATTTCTCTAATAACTAGGGAAATTAAATACCTTTTTGGTATATCTACTGGACATTGTGAATTTTCTTCTATCAATTGACTGTTCTTTTTGGCTCATTTTTTTCTCCCTATCATTTGTCTTTATAGGTTTATAAGAAGATTTAGGTACTAATTCTTCTTTGGTCACACGTATAACAAATATCCTCTCTCAATCTATGCATTGATTTCTTTGATGTAAATGAATTTTCCATCTTTTAAAAAAAATGATACCAATAGTATAGCACCTATTTCAAAAGATTTCAGTATATCTCCATATCAGAGATTTTGCTATAGGAATTTGCTATAACTGATGAATATATTACTTCCTTCAGGTTCCAGTGAGAGAAAAGAGTTGTAGATTACTGATTTAGAAAGGAATTACCACATTAGATAAATTCTAAGATGATTATGTTTTTACATTTTAACACCACTAAAATTGAGATGCACCTTAATATTAATAGTGTCAGATTTTATGAAAGACAGTAATGCTTAAGAAAAAACACAATTGTATATATATATATATATATTTAGAGAGAGAGAGAGAGAGAGAGAGAGAGAGATTTGGATTCCTGCTTTAATTACTTAATTTTATTATATTAATGTTATTTAGCCCTGAACTTATACACACTCTCCTCATTGGAATAGTATGTAATTGGGATATTTGTTTTATGGAGTACCACTTTTCATCTTAATATATCAAATTTAATACTTTTTCTTTATGGACTTCACTTTTTAAGTATTAATGTTTAATAGACTGTTCTCTTCCAATCTGCCCCCAACATTAGTTATCTTTATCTAAATGTTTTTAAACTTTTCTCTGCATCTTTAAGTCTTTATTTTACCTCAAAAACATTAGGTATGAAGTGGAGAGCTAGTATTATAATATTTTTATATATCTAATTTATTGTGTGAATAGTTATTTTATTTGCATTGTACCCTAATGCCACCTATTTATCAAGTTTCTATAAATTCACCAATATATTTCTGAGCCCACTATTGTAATAAACCATTTTGCATTTCTGAAGCAAGGCTATATTTCTTCAATTGCTGTCATTTTATATTAAGCCTAAATAGTTCATACGGAAATTCCCTATAACATGTTCTTTAAAATTGTGTTGACAAGTTTTGACCCTTTGCTTTTGCAAACACATTTTAGAGTTAACTTCCAATTTCTATGAAAAATTATAGTGGTATTTTTATAATATTATATTCATTTTTATAGAATAATTTACAGTATTGAGTTTCCCATCTAGAAACAGGTATATTTGTTCATTTATTTGGGTTTACTCTTTGATTTTAATGATTGGGCTCAAAACTGGTATCACATAGCTAGTTAATAACAAAACTATTAGTAAAAGGAAGGTCTTTTGACTCCTTAACAAATCCCACACTCAAAAGGCTTAATTATTTAGTCAGTTAAGGAAAAGATCTTGGAATCCTTGCAGTTTCTGCACCCACCAGTATGAAAAAGGATCCAACTTGCCAAGTTTACTAGGCCCTTGATAATCGGAGTGTGGTTGGAGGACTTGTTAGAAAGGCCTTCCTTGATCATTCCTTCCTTGATCCTGCACAACCATAATCCTCATTATCGGTAGGTACCGTAAGTCTGGGAAGTATAACTTACCGAAAAAGGAGGCCTAAAATGTATTGCATTGGCTCATTTTATCTAAAACCTGTCAAAATGGTAGTAGTAACCTTGAGGACCTTGAATTGCAAAGGATTCAGGCAAGAAACATTGAGGCCCATATAATAACCCTTAGGCCTTAGGCCATGCTCTTCCACCACAGGCTCACAGCAGCCATAATCCACTTTGCTGAATGAACATCAAAAGTCCAAAATGAGAAGAGATAGTGTAACACACACACACACACACACACACAAACACGCAAACACACTTCTTTGTTTCCTTTAAAGAAAGATACATATTTCTTTAAAGGAAACAAACTGTTGAGTTTTTCTAGAAGTAGTATATTCAGGAAAACTGAAGCTTCTTTTGAGATCTAGTTATTCAAGAAACAAATACACTTGCTTTGAAATCAGTAGCTGTCCCATTGGGGAAAATTATGTAGAAAAAAAGATACCGGGAAGACAAGAAAATTCAGTCTTTAAAGTAAAACAAAAAAGATCAGACGACTTTTTGTTTTCAAGTAATCATATACTATTCATGTTCATCTTCATTCAGCCTTCTTGTTTAACTACTATAGCAGTCAGTTATATACAAGAGGGAGGGTGGGATGAAAAAAAAAAAGGTGAAGAGAGGGGATTGGGAAAGTGAGATTCCTGCAATATCACGCCGAGCCACTAGGGGTATCTTTGTACCATTTTTCATCCGGCACTGATTTGAAGTAGAAACCTATATTAGGGGAAAACCAGGGTCCTCGGCATTTTTTGCGAGCAGTGCACCCAGAATCCAAAAAAGATTTTTAAAAAAGAAGAAAGAACGAAAGAAAGAAACCACAGTTCTTTCGGTCATCCGAACAGGGGGCTACGAATTCCTCTCTCTCTCTCCTCTCTCTCTAGGACATCAGACCCGGGGATTCATTTTTGAGGTCAATTTCCAATCGAGATAAATCTATTGGATTAGTAGGATTATCTGATTGCAGCGGAAAGAAGTAACGTCGTTTGACCATTTCTCTTTCTTGCCTTGATGGTCGGATTTCCATGGAGGTGTGTGCTTTGGGTCCCCAGGATTCTGGACCCCGGTTGCAGCTGGAGAGAAAAAAGGATCAATCGGCACGTTTTGGAAGTGTCCGTGGGTGAATAAAAAAAGAGAGAAAAGAAAAAAAGAAAAAAGA
>JAAGEH010002488.1:0-41412 GCA_011751065.1 Lasiurus cinereus | reverse complement strand
TGACCACAACTCACCTCCTCTGCCAGCCATCTTGTGATGGCCATCTTGTGTCCACGTAGGGGCAACCATCTTTGACCACATAGGGGGAATCATCTTTGCCCACATGGAGGCAGCCATCTTGTGTGTTGGAGTGACAGTCAATTTGCATATTACTCTTTTATTAGATAGGATCACATGATTGGGAGGCAGGCAGATATTGTTTTTATCTTAGACAAATTAAGAATCTGAGTTAAAAGTTAAAAATTCCTGCCCTTGCTGGTTTCTCAGTGGTTAGAGCATCTGCCTGCAGACTGCAGGTTTGTGGGTTCAATTCCCAGTTAAAGGCATGTACCTCAGTGGCAGGTTCAAACCCTGCATCTGGTCTGGGCATGTGCAAGAGGCAACCAATCCATGTGTTTATCTCCCTCTCTCTTGCACTCTCCCCCTCTTCCCTCCTTTATACTCTCTGTAAAAAAATAAATGGAAAAAATATTCTTTGGTGAGGATTGAAAAAAAGTTAAAAATCTATGGTTTAACAGAACTGTTGGTGAAGGTATTAGAGTCTGTTGTTTAAGTGTATAAACCAACATACTCACTGCTGAGCTTTTGTAGGCAGATTTCAGATTTCCTACACAATTAAGAATCACTCCAATGAACTTGGATTATGTTAATGTATCCTTTTGACCTCTTTTTTTTTTTTAATCTTTTCCCTTCTCTATCACATCCTGTTCTTTCATATGGGGGTAGCTAAGAATGCCTGAATTCAAGTCACAGTTCTTTCATCTCCTGTGTTACTTAACCTCTAAGTGCCTTTGTTCTGTTATCTTTAGAAGGTTCAGACTGATAGTGAACCCCTCATAGAGGTATAGAAAAAAAAAATGAAATTGGAAATATCAGATGGTACCACAGAGCATAATATATGGTAAATGCCTGTGAATAAAATACTGTCTTTTCTTACTTAAAGGAATTACAGAATATTTACATGTAGAGCATAAAGTATAAAGACGTGACATTTAAAAAAGGATCCTAAAGACGGAATCCTGGACGTGGTGTGGGAAGATGGGAGCACAGTGTAAGACCTGTTCTTTGTCTTTCTCTCTCCTATTCTCATTCCCTTCCTCCATTTGAAGTATTCATATTTAATGGCTACTGGAAAATTGGTATTTCTATTTGCCTTGAAATAAGCAAAAGGAAAGATTATCTCAGAAATAATAGAAGACATAGGGTCAAGGTGTTTGGATAGTTGAAAGCAGCATCAGAGAAATCAGATCTGAAAAGCTGAGCCAAAATCAGTGTCCCCAGTAAGGGTCTCAAAAGGTTCTCAAATCCAGGTCTTCTCAGGAAGGCAGGGGACCTGCTTGCTGCTGTCAGGGCTGAAGGATCCAGCTCTGATATACATGAAATAGGCAGAGTTCAATGCAGATTTTATAGTAACGTATTATATTTTGTTTAAAAATATAGAGAGATAATGGCAGGGATCCCTCTCTTAGTCTCTCAAATTCTCTTTTCCAATAACACTAGATTGTTTTTCTGCCTTATGCTCTTCATCCCTCTCTCACCTCCCAAATCCCAAATTTTGTTCTCTATATTATCTTTAACTGACTTACTGATACCATTGTAATATCCTGGTTATTATTTAACAGAAAAGGAGTAAAAGGGAAGACTAGATATAGGCATGCCATTTATGTGCACTGTTAAAAGCAACATTTAACACGAAGTCTGTTCCCCACTGAAGGACCAGACAAAGTCAGTTTAGACACAAGCCTAGTAAAGGTCTGAAGGACCTTATAAAATACTTGCCCATCAATCACACCCAGAAATAGGTAACTGGCCAGGATGGGGATGGACACAGCAAGCTTGAAAATCTAAACATATACATTTCCTTTAGGGACTCATGCTAGAGGGGGAGGGAGAGGAGGAGAGAGGAGCTGTGCTACCTTGTACCCACAGGGTGCTGCTTAGCCATGAATGTTGGGCTTTACACATGAACTAAACTTAATCTGGCCTGAATGCTGAACCACACCTGGCTGCAATATGGAACAGAAAACCTGGGCATTGGCCTCCTTCTGTCTCTGCTGAACCTCCAGCTACCTCTCTTTCTTTTTTCTTTTTCTTTTTTTAAATATATTTTATTGGCTTTTTACAGAGAGGAAGGGAGAGCTATATAGAGTTAGAAACATCAATGAGACAGAGACATCACCCGCAACCAAGGTACATGCCCTTGACCTGAATCAAACCTGGGACCTTTCAGTCCACAGAGCAACACTCTATCCACTGAGCGAAACTGGCTTCAGTGAGCTATCTCTCTTTCAGAACTGGCTTGAGGGAAATGGGACATTGCAAACCAAAGGATGTAACTACACGACTAAAATCTTCTTCCACCTCTTATCATCTCATGAGGGCTTCTAAAAATGCTTATTTCAGCTGTGCCCCCAGTACTCCACAAACATCAGAGGGCACCCCCACCCACACACTCATATACTCAGCCAGTGGCAGCATTACTTTATAAGGTTTTTATACAGCTTCATAACCTTATTTAAATTGGAAACATTATTATTCACATTTTCAGTGATTTATAAAAACACTTGTTTATAATAAACTTTAAAACTCCTTTTAATGACTCCTTTGTCATTACTTATTTTTTCAAACATGATTTAAAAAAATAAACAAAACAATTAATCTAAGAAACCCAGAACATTTTGTTTTCTTATTTTTCCACTTCGGTGTATTCTCTACCTATTCTCCTTGTTATATAGTCCATGGTTTTACAAAGTAGGGAGTAATGATCACAAATTATAGAAATTTAGAATACAAAGGGTTGTGTGAAAATTTTAATTTTCTCTTCTTCTATTTCCACCTTTACTAAATAATTGATATGTTCCTTTAAAAAAATCACTTTCCATGGCCCAACATGTGTTCTCACTCTCAATTTACACATTTGAGGAGGGTTGTGGGGAAACAATGGGTTGTAAATCTGCATGTTCTGCTGAATTATCAGTAAGGAGGGATTCCAGAAGCTTCATTAACTCATAGGTAAAATAATGAGTAAAAAACAACAACTGTGAAACATTAGATTATTTTTACTGCTATTACAGGTGCTAAAAACCACAAACATGAATTATACATGAATTGTTAATTTCTGATGGTTGAAAGAGGAGAGCAAGAAGGACTCAGAGATTACTGCATGGATTATCCCATTCAAGAAGACACAGGGCAGTGAATGGGTCCTTTCTAAGATTATGGAAGAGTGAGAATAGAAAACAGAATTGGAGGAGCTGGGGATGGAGGAAGGATAATAGGAAAAAAGAGTCTATCTTGGAGATCCCGGGGCCACCTCAGGAAAAAGAGTTGGGTCTGAAAGCAGAGCAAAATAACATGATTTTAGGGATTACATAAAATATGTAGGTTTTAATGTCAGTCCTTAAAATATCTTCAACTTCAAACTGTAGTTTCCTTTTCCTTTTAATTTTCAACTTTCTCTTTCTTCTGGTCTTTCTCTTCCCCTTCTTTCTTTAACAATGCCTCCTTTTTCTTCTTTCCCTTGAGTATCAGTTAGATTAATTTTCCCTTATTGGGGCATAAAGAGCTTAGTCATTACATGTTATAGCCTTGGAAAGATAGATCCTATGAGAGGGGAAATAAAACTGAGGCATCTGAGCAGCGGATCAGCAGAGAACTGTGAAAATATATGATGATTGGCCCAGGAGAAGCTATTGGGGGCAGGGTGTTTGCTGAGATTTCCAAGGACCTTTCCCAGACAAAGACCTCATCAGACATTCAGATGGGCTAGTCTGTAAGGCCTTTCTTAAACACCTTTGATGAGGCTCCCAAACCAAGTATTTTCCTTTCTCTCTTTAATATTTCTAATCAAGATAATTGACAACCTGAGCCATGTAATATTGTCAGGAACTGCTAGTGAGAGAACATTCCTATTTTATGTACTTAAATCAGTAAAGTTCAGTCCACTCCAGCCTCTAATAATCAGTCAAAATTATCCTCTTGGCTCTATTCAATTGAGGCAACTTCCATGGGATCCTGAGAGTCAAACCTCTCAATCACAGGTCAGAAGAGTAGAGCTATTTCCAACTAGTACATTCAGCAAATAGTGGTAATAACATAAAATGAGTTCTGGAAAATAAAATAAAGGTTTAGGAGGAACGCAAGGTTAATATAGCAAGTCTAGTCTCTCCATTAAGATGTTTTAAATGACCCACTTCCTACATTTTGTATCCAGAGGGAACAATCTATCATCCCCATTGTGCTCCAGCGGTGACAGGAAATCCAGACACCCTTATTTCATATTCTAACATGTCACTAGCATCCTCTAGTGCAGTGGTTCTCAACCTTCCTAATGCCGGGACCCTTTAATACAGTTCCTCTTGTTGTGGTGACCCCCAACCATAAAATTATTTTCTTTGCTACTTCCTAACAGTAATTTTGCTACTGTTGTGAATCGTAATGTAAATATCTGTGTTTCTGATGGTCTTAGGCGACCCCTGTGATGGGGTCAATGGCCCCCTAAAGGGGTCGCGACCCACATGTTGAGAACCGCTGCTCTAGTGAGTTCTCAATTCTGAACAGAGGCTATGAGGAAGATTCAGAAGTGCACCCCGTATCCTGCAGAGTGGAACATATAAAACCAACAATAACCACACTTAACTCCAAGCTGTGAGCACATAGTTTGTGTGGGTTGTGGAGATAGAGGCTGTGCTTTGCGTTCTTCCCTCCCTCTTTAATCATATAAAGATCCTGGTAGTGACTTCCCCATTTCCCTTTTGGAAAACAGCTCCTTCTGTGGAAATATCAGATAGGAAGAATCATTTGTTTAGAGAAGTGAAAGCATAGTGATGATACAGTGGGGAAAGGAAATCCAGTTTGGGTCTGGGTTTTAGACTACCTTAAAATATTGACTTCCTGCAATTAACTTCTGGAAATTGTTACTTAAAAAGTGACTAGGGGTCACACAGAATACCACTTCCTAAATTGCTCTTTTATATTTTGTTTTAGAAAGAAGAACAAAAAAAGCCAAGAAGCACAACTCTGGGAATCACATCCCCATCAAAGGCTAAGTGAATGACTATTCATGGTCTGTACAGCCCTGCTGAGCATCCAGGGGACAGGATGGGAAATGGTCAATAGTTGGAACAACCTAACACCCAATCCAGTGTAGATGAAGGAAAGAATTAATGGGGGGCAGGCAATTGAACCTGTGGTCTCCTACAATGGAAATCAATGAAACTGAACTTTGTAATGCAGCTGAAGCTGAGGAGAGTAGTTTACTTGTTCCTTGATCAAAGTAAGATGCAGAGCTATACCAGAGGAATTAATGAGAAATGGAGAGAATAAGGAAGGAAATGGGGACTCTGGAGAGCAATCTCTATCACTAAGGAATTGCAATATGGAAATATCTGGAGGTTCAGGATATAGGTTGTACTTAATGTAGGTGGCTAAACCATGAGTGCCTTCCCATATTTTGTTTAGCTTCCTAACCTTAATTTTGGACAACTTCAAGTCTATTAGTTGACTTACAGCAAAGATCTATGTGATGCATTTATTCAATAGGGTGAGAAAAGTAGATAACATCCTCTGAGAGAAGTAATAATCTTTTTTCCAAGCTGATTTTAGGAACTAGAGGTAATGTCTGAGAAGTCCTTGACATAATGCCTACCACTTGGCAGATGTGAATTAAATTGGGAATATGTTATTTAAAACACACACACACACACACACACACACACACACACACACAATTTCCCCCAAATATGTATTTTCTTTCCTGTCCATAATGACTTCAGAATAATATAGAGAATGTGATGCTAATGCCCTCCACTCAGTGCTATTACATGCAGATTTCTGAAGAAGCATATCAGCCTTGATCCCTTCTCTGAGTCATACCTGCTCAGTCAAGTTCAGGTAAATTCAAAAGCATGCATATGAATCATCATCAAGGCAATATGAAAACATTAGATAAATTGGGATATAACCATGACACATATATTGTCTTAACATTATATCAGTATAAATGGGTAACTTACTCAAATTTAAAACACACACACAAATATATATATATATATATATATATATATATATAAATATATATATATATATTTATATATATATATATACACACAGTAGGGCTAGGAGGACCAAGGGGAATTCTCCTCTTTAGAAACTCAAGTAAGTTGAAAGGAACATAACTGCATTTTTTTTTACTGAATACCTTTATTTAAAGAAAATAAGATCAAAGTGACTGTGTTGACTCCTTTGATTCATGTATTTTGTTAAAAGGTCAATGACCCTATTTTCTTCTGTGTTCAAAGGACAGTAATTTTAAGTTTAATAGAAATAATTATTTTCATTGGAGATTTTAATTATTTCTCCAAACACCCATTTTTCAAATTGACAGTTTTTCTTGGTAAATAATGACTTTTAAAAAGTCAATAGTGAGTATAATCACTAAATATCAAATTTTGATATTAAATCATTTTAGTTTATTCACATCCCACTTTTTATTTAGCTTTTCATTTTCCAGGACATGCCCTACACTCTCTATGGGAAATCTTATCTGACCCAAGTTTCTGAAGAGCAATTGTCAATCTCTACTAAGCACTCTTAAGGCAATTGTGGTGTACAATGCAGTGACTTAGGGGGAAAGTCTCAGAACAGATGTTCTGGATGAGGACAAGGCCTGGAATTAACAATGACTGTACAACCTAAATTTTGTCCATTCCTTACCTCCTACTGACAACTGGAAAATAATAGTAAGGATATGGTTTGAGGTATAAGGGTGGGAGAAGGCAGGATCAGGATGCTGCCAATGTGTTTGGGGAGAAAAATATATATTAATATTTATACTCCCCTGCCAATTCCAAATTTTCAGGTTCTGCATTGGCAGCAATCTGAAAAGTGTGGTTCAATGTTACTGTAGGTAAGTGAGCATAGAGAATTTAGTAAATGAGACTATGAACTTCATTTTTTTTTGACTGGTATGAAAAAATTCAGAAATACTTCTCTGCACCTTAAACCCTATACTCACTTGAAGTGACTAACCTTGTATAGCTCCTCTTTTATTCATGTCAACTGAGCAAAATATTTAGGTTCTATCCCCATACTCAACTATAAATCATTTTCCTAAGACGCACACTTTTTTCTATTGAGGTCTCCTTTCTTCTGAAATTTTCTCACTTAGACTCTCTCCCCAATGCATGCCTTTCAACCTTCTATAAACTATGTCTTGTTGTAAGTTCACAAATCTGATTTTCAGAGATTAGATTTCTAATTCACCACAAAACCATAAGGTTTCAAAGAGTAAGCCCAGGAATGTGCAGAGAGCTTACCATAAACAGGGTCCACATCCCCGACAGCAAAAACAGCCATGGTGCGTCTTGAGGAACCGATTCTGCATCTCCTCAGCCAGCAGGGAAGGCAGAAACCACCACATAGAAGAGCCACCAGGAAAATTAGAAGCAAGAACCTGGTGCCAGAAAAATCAGGAGAGGATTGAGGTGGAGCACACATGAAACTTAAGACTCCTATTACTACCTGAAAAGGGAGCAAGAACTCAGCAAAACTGTCTGCAAGCAATGTGAGAAGCTGAATTCCTTAAGCAACCCCTCCCCACACCTTGGCTAGGTGAGTATTGACCTATGAACCAGGAGGTCACAGTTCAGATTTCCTGTCTGGGCACATGCCTGGGTTGTGGGCTCAATCCCCAGTTGGGGGGCTTGCAGAAGGCAGCTGATCAATGATTCTCTCTCATCACTGATGTTTCTATCTCTCTATCCTTTTCCCTTCCTCTCTGAAGTCAATAAGAAAAAGTGGAGAAGATGAGACATGGTCTCTGTTTTTGAGGAGCTTTCTAAATGAGAAAGTTGGTAATGTTTAATTTGGAAAATACAAAAGTCAACATTTAGGAGGGTATAATAATTTTTTAAATTTCCAAATGTCTAGCTCATAAAAGAGGCAACAGTCTTATTTTGAATGATTTTTAAGGCCAAAACTAAAATCAGTGAAAGAGGCATTTCAGAAAATATCAAAAGAAGAAAGAATAATTTTACCTTTAAAAATTTTCAACCAGGGAGTAAATTATTATTATTATTATTATTATTATTAGAAATAGTAAGTTCCCTCTTATAGAAAACACTCAAGTAAACACTGGACAACAACCTGAAAATGATGTTTCTACATATATTTAAACATTTAAACAAAATAATGTTTCTACATCTGTTATTTTCTTACTATGTATGATTTCATGTGCCATAACACTTATTTAGTAAAAGGAGTATGTATATACCACCAAAGATTTTTATAAAACAACTAGAGATCTGGTTCATGAATTTCTGCTTGTGTGAGGTCCCTTGGCCTGGCTGGCAATCAAGATTTATCAGATGGCTGGCCAGCAAGGGGAAGGGACCCTGGGAGGTTGGCCAGCCTGTCAGCGGGACAAGCTGGCCCAGGGTAGGGGCCATCAGAGGTTGGCTATGGGAGCACACTGACCACCAGAAGGCAGCTCATGCATTGAGAATCTGCCCCTTGGTGGTCAGTGCACATCATAGCAACTGGTCAACATGTCGTTCTGGTCATTCCAATCATTCAATCATGATGATCACTTAGGCTTTTACATATACATATATAAAAGTGAAGATGTCCTTACCAGATATACCAATCATTTGAATATTGATTTTTATAGTTTATGTACCTGGTAACAAAGAAAGAACAAT
This sequence comes from Lasiurus cinereus, assembly GCA_011751065.1. Lineage (NCBI taxonomy): Eukaryota > Metazoa > Chordata > Mammalia > Chiroptera > Vespertilionidae > Lasiurus > Lasiurus cinereus. The sequence continues at coordinate 32,713 of JAAGEH010002488.1, read as the reverse complement.
TAGTGTTGGACCTCTAAGTGGCCAAAACCTATTCTTTTGCACCATAATATTTGCATAATATTTGTTCTGATTATACTTATTTCTCCAACAATAATTTACTCACTGAAATGCCCCCAACACAATTGGTAAATGTTTCCCATATGTCCACATCATTCAAGACACTGAGGATACATGTAAGTGGAAACTATCATATATTTAAAACAGATAATTGCATAGTCAAAGGTTTGATGCCAGAGTTAAAAATACTGTAGTACATTGAGAAGATAGTGATGAACTTTTCAGGACTACTATTTGGTAGGCATAATGGTAGGTATAACCATCCCACCATTCTGTTTAAAGACTAGAGTTCTTTAAAATGCAAATTATCAAGGTAAGTTCATAATGCCTATTAACCTTGGATGTTTTGGTAGGGAATAGCAGCCCTGCAATCCTGGTTGAAAAATAAATTAGGATAAAAGGAAAATGAATAAGTGTGGCCATACACACCATTTACTAAGGAGTTAGAAGTTGATTTGTTAGTCAGGCTGGTCAAACCATTTATGTGCGTCAGCACAACTTAATTGTTCTTAAGATAAGTTTTAAAAGATCACATAGAAAAATATCACACTTTGGTTTTTAGGACATATAACTCCCCAGGTTTAGACACATGTGCTGTTCATTCCAGAGTCCCTTGGTAGGCCACACATAATGCTTTCAATGTACATTTGCTAATGGACATTTTTCAACCTCAGTATATGAACTGCTATTACAGTATTCTGGAATTAAAGAGTTGAAGGCTGTTCATCACAGCCCGATAAGCTTCTGAGATGGTGCTGCACTTAATCAAGTTTTCTTTAGCCTTTGTTAAAATAACACTTGGCATTTTTCAGCTTGAAAGCTTTCATAAATGTCAGCTAATTTATGTTCGCAGCCTCCTTAAGGAGAAAGTGTGTCCTGTTTATCACACTACTCTTCAGAAATGACTTTTTAACATATATGAGTGTCAACTTAAAAATTTTACCCCAAATATTTAAGACAAAACCCAGTCACCAAGATAATAAGTTTTTGGGGTGTTTGTTTCTTTTGCACCTAGAGAATTTAGCCAAATACACAGATACAGATGGCTGGAATAAATGACAGCTGAAGTCTGACTTTTTAAAAAAAAGCATCCTAAAACAAATGATCATCAATAGAAGATTTTAAAAATAATTAATGGTCCTTCCTTTTAAAGAAATATTATATATTCATCAAAAATGTAGATTTATATTTATAGTTAAAAACCTTGATAAGAAAAATAATAAAGAGCACTCATTTCTACTTTGTATACATTTTAATACAAATATAATGATTTCATAAAATAAATATTATATAGTTATATATACACATACATCAAATTACTAACAATATTTGCTTCTCTTGAAGATGGTGTCATGAGGCACTTTATCTTTTCAATATATTTATATTGGTTAAATTTTTATAATGTACATACATCACTTTTGTAGTCATAAAAATTTTAAATATTACATTGAAACATATAAATTTTTAAAATGTAGTATTCTACTTTAAAGATGGATGTAGGATACTTTTCTTGGTTATTTAGCCAGACAAAGTAACATAAGGTTCTTGTTTTTGAGTCTTGAAATCTAGGCTCATGATCAAGAAAGTGGGTTGCTTAATTTCCCTCCGTATATAAATCTTTGCCTCTTTACTTTTAAAAATAGACTATATATTTATTATACTGTCAACAGGAGGCTCAGTGCATGAAATTCATGCTCTGATGGGGGAAGAGGGGTCCCTCAACTCAGGCTGTGCCCTCTCACAATTGAGGAACCCTGTGATAGATCGACCCAAAGAGGTAGGCCCTGCCCACCCAACCAGGGCTCCATGATAGATTAACCCCACAGAAGGAGGCCCACCCACTCACCACAGCCTGCTGTTGATGTTCTGGGCCACCCTCTTTGGGGTGATTGTGGAGCTTCCCGATGGATTGATCACCCTGCCAGCCAATGGCCTGGGCCTCCCTCTGCAGGGTGATCATGGGACAATAGCCAGATTCCCCATCAACTGCATCACACCTGCCTTGGCTGGAATGGCACTGTGGGTGTCATAGCATGGTCATCCAGATCATCATCCAGATAGTCTTTCCACTGTTTGGCCATTCAGTTATTTGCATATTATGCTTTTATTATTATAGATTCTAAATTTAACTACCTCATTTTATTTCCTAGGTTTAATTTTTTTAGTCACTCAATATTTTTTCTAGTGCTAACAGTTTTGCAAACTGACTTATTTCACTTTCTCTGTCTGAATCTGTGAACTTACTGATGGATTTTCTGATATGTAAAAAAATGGTCTAGAAGCAGTTAGCTTAATAAATGCAAAGTGATCATGTAATTTAGGAACTACAGGTATCTTTGAGATAATTTATTTCCCCCTTAGAATTTCACATACTTTACCACTGAGACCCGGAGTGGAAAAATAATTGAGGAGGTCACTAGCTGCCTAAAAACTTAAACTACAATATAGGTCTTCGGACTTGGTATACTTCCTTACATCATTATTTCCATGTATTTCTCAAGTTCAATTTTTAAACAGAAGTTCTTTGTGTTACTAAAAAAAATATCTGAACTGTGACAATATTCCAATTACTCAAATTTTAGATGTAAGATTTTCAGTGTAGTAAAAGTTACATTTTTAAGATAAAGTTATTGCTTAGAGATTTGTATGTGCTTGGTGAAATGAAAGGATGATGCCAAAAAGGAAAAAAAAACTGGCAAAAGTGAGAACTGATCTTTATTATTATTCTCACTGATGATAATCAGTGAACTAAGATGAACTACAAACTCAATACTTTGATAAATTTAAGAACTCAGAATGTATCCCAGTCATTAAGTGACACATCACTGTGAAGGGAACCAAACATTTGCCTTTGGGATATTTATTAAGTTATTTTTTAGAAAACAAAAGATTCAGAAATAATCTAACTTTTTCCCTTTCTAAGAGATTCAGATGGGAAGGCCTACACAAGAAAGGGGATCTTAGGATGTTAACCTTAGTTTAATTTAAATTAAGTAGATAAATAAGAGGGCTTCAATCAAAGTCCACTTAGCTCGATACCCTGTGTCCCATTGTTTCTGAGTTGCCCAGCTAATACTTAACTGCTTTGCATGTTCTACTCTCTCTCAGTTACCCAAAAATGGCCCAGTCTCACTCTTACAATCTAAGATCCATTTCCCTTCTTTCTCCATTGCAAAAATGACATTTACACCCAATTTTGCCCAATTATATTTGGAATTTTTATGCTTATGTGAATTCCTCATGGACATGTATTGAAATTCTTACTTTCTCCTATCAATCTATCTTTATTAGTTTGTTAGCCCTCCCAGAAAAATGTAGAAGGTGAGAGGAAAAGTATTATATATATACTAGAGGTCTGATGCATGGAATTCCTGCAAGGGGCGTGGCTTTCACAGCCCCGGTTTCATCCCGAAGGTCCTCCAGAAGGTCAACTGAATGGTCATTCCACTGTTCGGCCTTCTGGTCTAATTAGCATATTATGCTTTTCTTATTAGATTTTTAGCTCCCACAACTCTATATCTGCACTACAGGTTAGAAATTTCATTAGTCTGGTTAAATTTAAAACTGATTTATCCAGAAAGCTAGCTCCCATCACCAATGTGATTTATGTGTATGGATGCAGCCATATAGGATGTAATAAGTCTTTCATAAACATAAAGTACCCTTGAAACCTCAAAAGTGGAGAATGCTATGAGCAAAAATGCCTAGAAATCAACTAGACCCCTTATTTAACAAAGCTGATCATAACAAAAGTACACTTTCCTCCTGCTTTTAGAAAAATCGAGCCATTTGCATTTAAAACAATTTACCTTTCTGTTTCTTGCATCATTATAATGGTCATTTGAAACCCATTTGGGGTTTCTTAAAACTTGAGCCCCTGTTTTAGTCTTTTAATTTTGAAAATGTCTCTTGCTATTTACTTACATTTCATTTTCTTCACATGGTGGGTCCGAGAGCACCAACTGAAACACATGTTTAGAACAAATAAAAGCCAAATATATATCATCAGTCTAATCCTTTAATACAGCAGCATCTAGAGACAATGTGGGTTTTTATAATTTTGTTTTTGTAAGTAATGCTCACAGCAGAGTCTATTGTCAGGCGAACAGAATTTTAATTTAAAAAAACAAACCAACAATCTCTGGGTAGATTTTCCAGCTCAGCAGTGACAGAAGATATGTATTGTAAACCAGATTTCTATCTTTCACATAATTATAGATAGATGAAAAACTCATTTTGTTTTTTTTTTTCTATAGGCAGATTTTGCTTGCTCTAAAGAGCTTTTATGCACATTGCTATTTTTCTTTGTTTTCATATTTTAGCTAGTTGGACGAGGTTAATTATTTTATTATTTTCAGCCACAGAAATCAAGTTTCCTACATAAAACAGAAGTCCATGCCATTAGCATTATTGGGTATCTATCTATATAATAGAGGAATATGCAAATTAGCCAGGACACCATAACATTACTACCAGAACAGCAGGCACCTGAGGCTGCATGGTGCCTGCCAGGGCGAGAGACCTCAGGCCGTACGCCCTGCCCAGCAGGGCTTGATGATGGTGGGGCCAGCAAGGTCTGGGTCTCCTGTGTTTTCGAAGCACCTGTGGGTGATAGGGAGGGACTTGACTCTGGGTCCCAAGGCAAGCCCCAGATTCTGACAGGAGGAAGATTTTCAGATACATTTTACTAATTTTCTTACATCTCTGACACTTCTATTATAGAGGAAGGGCAAATAGCAATATTAAAACATTTCCTCTAATTCCCTTTTAATGTGCATGAATTTCTACACTGGGCCACTAGTTAAATGTATACATGAAAGAGTGATTTTAACCTGCTCTAAGGCTAAGGTAAATTTAAGAGTACATAACATTCTTGTTGAGATTTACATTTCTCTCTTTATCAAAGAAGAGGGAGAAAAGTAAGAGTCTTCATGGCTTTGTTTTAAAAGACCCAAAGCATAAGCAATCCTACACAGTTATCTTAATTCTGTGTGTTGAGCCTTACAGTTTACAGTAACTCACATCACAGAAGAAATAAAATGCTCCTTTCTTAAGTTTTTTTTCCCCCTTAACTTGAGACTCCTCTTGTGTACAATAGAAACATCTTTAAATGTCCTCTATAAATATAGGTTGATGAGGTTAGTGAAGTAAGACTTTTCCTGGTCTATGACACAGAAATATAAAACCAAATAAGTAGTTACAAAAATTTAAAATGATACACATAGGAATTTTGTGGGAGATGCCTTTTTTTCCCTTCTTAATCTCAAACGCATCTTTGTCAGCACCTTATATTTACTCCGCCATGTTTATCTGGGCAAAGAGATTTGTGGAGTCACAGATGGAGACATGAATTGGCTATCAGAGAGCATGGTAATGAACAACTTATAAGCACAGAACATGACTTGTACTCACTCTCTTGCGCTAGAATGCTGAAAATAGATTTGGATACCAACTGAGAGGAAAATGAGCATTCAAATTTTGTCCATAAAGAGAGTTTATGTATGACTAGATGAAATCATTTGGGATCCAGTTGAAAAGATAAACAAGTAATGCCAACATTTCAATTTGAAGTAATTTCCTAGCTATACCCTAGCAAGAAGTGAGTACTCAGTATCACATTAGTAGCACCCTTCAGCCAAGGCTGTAGCTATCAGATTTCAGGTTGTCAGGAAATGGGGAGCAAAGTCTTCATATATTTCAGAACTAAATCTTTCGGATATTTTGCTTTCAAGTAACATAGAGGGAGAGATGCAGGTATTGTTCTGAGTGAGATGCTAGAGTAGAAGAAACAAAGTAAACTACCATGGTTCTTTTTACATTGTTCAGCAATGGGAACCACTCAAGCGTCAAGTGTGGTTGCAGGCAAGAGTAAACAAATATGTCTTAAATTAGCAGTTTGTTATGTCAATAGCATGTTTTATTCTAAAAAAAAATTTTTTTACAGCCTAGCAAAGATTACATTGCATCATCTTACTTCAATAGCAATAGAATTAAATAAAGTAGAAATAAGACTAATAGCATGGGTCATTTTGTTTTCTGTAGCTTTAACCAATAAGTATTAGTAATACAATTCCGGTAACAGTTCCTTAAAGGAAATCTTTGAAATGCATGAGTTCAGTTTCCCCAAATAACAAATCAATAACCAATCAGGTCCTTAGAGTACCTCTGAAAATCTTTTCCCAGAAAGAGAGATGTTACCTGGAATAGTGGCAAACACCAGGTTCCTGTTTTGGAGATCACTGAAGTGAAACTAAAAGGACTGGATCTGGACATACTTAAAGGACAAGCTGCTCAAAGATAGTGGTTTGCTGTCCGTGTTAATTTCCCTCTTCCTCAGAACTTGCTAGCTTCTCTATAAATTATGCTTCCTACCAGAGCACTCATTAATGATGGCTCCGTGTGACTGGTAAAGTGCATGCTGGGGGAAGGAATGTTGAGTGTGTGGTCACAAGTACTGAGAGAGAGTTCAAGGAATTTCAGGTTAAGGTCAGAACCTTGGTTCTGTTTGTCAAGCCCTTAAAAGCCACGGTTATACATGCTGATCTGCAACACTGGCTGGCTGCTTAAAGAACTTGCAATATTCAAGTGCATGTTTCATTGCAGGGTATTTCTGGGTTTTATATAAAATGTTTTTTGTACTTGGAACATTTACTTGGCTTTTTCCCCTTTGTTGGTCCTCTTTTCTCTTCTTTTCCTACACATCGTTTTTAGTCCCAGATCTTACCATACCTTGGGCATAAAGCTTCTCCTGCTCATAATGATCACACCTTATTTTTAAACAGGTCATATTTCAATGCTTATTTTAATAAAACAGTTCCAACACAGCTGCCAACAAAAATGTTTGCCAAAATACTTAGGAAAATTCTGAAAAAGAACAACGGAGAGACATAAACTACTATATATTAAGATATTATAATATCCACAAATGAGTGAGATCATGTGGTGCTTCTCCTTCATTGACTGGCTTATTTCACTAAGCATAATAAAGAACATTGTAAACTGATGAACAAAAGGGTAAATACAGAGGCAGTAAAGCATCAAACAGACTGTCAAATTATAGAAGGAAGATTAGGGAGAGGTGGGATAGATAAGAGATCAATCAAAGGACTTGTATGCATGCATATAAGCATAACCAATGAACATAGACACTGGGGGGTTGGGGTATGCCTGGAAGGGAGGGGGGCAATGGGGCGATATGTATACATGTAACACAATAAAAATAAAAATAAAAATAGATATTATAATAGTAGAGAAATGTATAAAAATTGGTATTGTTGCACATAAACAGTAAGATTGTTGAACAAGGATAGTTTAGAAATAAATGAAAATAAACATAGAGATTTATTTTTACTGCCATTTCAAAGCAGTGTGGAATAGATGTTATTTAGGGAATGATGAACAACCAAGTGGTTAGATGGAAAGAATATTCAAATGCCTAAGTACATTCACAATTAGAGAAATATAACTTACAAGTATAATCACATTTGCAACTTTAAAAAATTGATAATATAGTGAGAGGAAATAGATGTGGGGAGGCAAGCTTTCTCACACATGGTTGGGAAAACTGTATAGCCTCACTGGAAGGCAATTATGCAATATTTCTTAATCTAAAAATGAAATATATCCTTTGGCCATGAATTCTCCTTTCAGGGATGTGTCTTACAGATATTACTATATGTGGCACAAATAATTACTAACAATGATGTTCACTGAAGCATTGTTGCTAATAACAACATATTGGAAATAGCTAGTCTTCATCAAAATGTGACTGATTAAATACATAATAATTATATCCATTCAACAGAATACTAGGTCGCTGTTTAAAAAGGTAATGGAAGATCACAGATGCTCTTGTGAAAGGCTTCCATGAGTTATTAATTAAAATAAATAAAATGAAGAACATCGTGTTCTACAATCATGCTACCTTTTGTGTAATAAACAAATATAGCTATACTGATTTTTTTACCATATAAAACTTAAAACATATATACTCATATATACATAGCCTGTGTCTGCTTGAAACTATTAAACCATAAAAGAGAGAGTTTGAGCCAGGCTGGCGTGGCTCAGTGGTTGAGCATCGATCTATGAACCAGGAGGTCACAGTTCTATTCCAGGTCAGGGCACATGCCTGGGTGACTGGTTCAATTCCCAGTGGGGGGTGTGCATGATTCTCTCTCAGCATTGATGTTTCTATCTCTATCTCTCTCTCCCTTCCTCTCTAAAATCAATAAAAATGTATGTAAAAAATAAAAGGGAGAGTCAGGAAATAAGGATGAAAGGTAAATTTACTTTTCACTGTTAGTTTTTTGTACGTTTAATTTTAAAAGAATTCTCTATATGTAATTCACTCATTTTATACAGACATTTCTATAGGCAAATTCAAGTCATCTAGAATTCAGAACAAGCATGTTGTAGTTCAAGCCCCATAGAGTTCACTGAATCCAATTCATATGACAATATATTAATTTATTTATGATCACATGCATACATATATTGCTCTAGAAACAAACCAGCCATGTTAGTTATCTAAACTACCATTCTGAACTGGCCATTAAGGTATATGGATTAGCAGAACTGCATCTGGACGCTAAGCAGGCTGTGGCGGTCTCGGTCTGTTTAGTATGCAGCCACAGATACAGCCATGAATTTCAAAGCACAGGAAGGGCTTGGTGCCAATGCCAATAGAAGATGAGTAAACCAAGCCTACAGTATTATTTGTCCCTAAGACACCCTTCATTCTTAGTGTCTCCGAAGCCTGTAATTAAATAGAATGAAAAATGGGCTTTTCACTTGTGAACTTATTTATTAGGCAGTGGGTCAGAAGCCTCACTTCCGTAGGTGGAGTCAATGATCTTAGGGGTTCCTAGGAAAGGAAGGGAAGTCAGATGACTTAAAAGGAATGGAATGGAAACAAGGGCAACATGTTTGATTTAGCTTTAAAAGCTGAAACTGTGACTAGCTAGATACATAGGTTAAATAAATCTTATGGAAAAAAAAAATGATCCCAAAGCAGATGGCTGACTGGGAGTGTGGCAGCTAATTGAAAGTGGGTCTCTAGTCACAGTAACACTGCAAACAACGCTACTATATTTGGTGCTAAAATTAAGAAAATATATCTATTTATTACCACCTTTCTCTTCCCTGATCGCTATCTGTTTACCTCTGTGACTTTCTCATTCCACTCTGAAAAGCCAGCATTGTAGATTCTGCCTAAGTAGAATGCAGTAGTTTCCCTAGTGCAGTGGTCGGCAAACTCATTAGTCAACAGAGACAAATATCAACAGTACAATGATTGAAATTTCTTTTGAGAGCCAAATTTTTTAAACTTAAATTTCTTCTAATGCCACTTCTTTGAAATAGACTTGCCCAGGATGTGGTATTTTGTAGAAGAGTCACACTCAAGGAGCCAAAGAGCCTCATGTGGCTCGTGAGCTGGTTTGCCGACACAGCCCTACTGAATTCCTTTCCCATCATCATAAGAGTTTGATGGTTTCCCATGAATCTGCCCATGAATGTCTTTCTACTTGCATAGTTTTGAAAACATTTTATTTTTATGTAATTTTAGATTCACATGCAGTTTTTTAAAAAAATAGAGATACCATATATTTTTCACCAAGTTATCACCAATAGAAATGTCTTGCCTAATTAATATGGTAACTAGAAGTTTGGGATACATTCCAATGCCTGCATGATTTTTGTAATTTATATTTTATTATTTAAAATTTGTGACTAAGCCTATATTGTACCCATGCATGCTTATGTGCATAAACTTATGGTAGTGAGTTAGGAAGCAAAATTCATAGAAGGAATCATGAAGAAGAAAGAGGACATATACTGTGGTAATATATGAAATTACAATCACAAGACTTATTGGGTGCTTGGATGTTAGACCCTGTAATCCTCATCTTTGTAACAGAGAATGGTAGGTACATGTTTAGTGGTACAGTGCTGATAATTTACCCAGCTTTTCTCCTATGCTAGGAGGAAGTAAATCCTGTAGGAAAGGCTGGAGATGAGGGGATATAAAAACTAGCCTCTGGATTTGGAACCTGGCAGGAGTCTAAATTCCATGAAGCTCTAAAGTCATACTGATATTTGTCCTTAAAGGTCATGGTGTGCAGCTGTTCAAAAAAATCCGGGGACCAAAATTCAAGGGATTAAGTAAGAATAAATAGAAGGTACGAAAAGAAGTGAGCAATGCATCAAGAAAGGTCCAAAGAACAAGAAAGGAAGCATCAGCCTTAGCCAGTTTGCTCAGTGGACAGAGTGTTGGCCTGAGGACTGAAGGTCCTGGGTTTGATTCTAGTCAAGGGCACATGCTTAGGTTGCAGGCTCGATCCCCAGTAGAGGGTGTGAGGGGGCAGCCAATCAATGATTCTCTATCTCTCTTTCCTTCTCTCTTCCTCTCTGAAATCAATAAAAAAAAGGAGGCATCAACCCCTCTTTTTATGGGAATTAAAGGAGCAGGGTAAGGTTCTATTAGTCAAAAGGCCTGGGCCGAATTGATATTATCTACAAATGATGTTCTACAAAACAATGGTAATAACATTTGCTTATCTCCCTCACAAAAATTTTTGTAAAAATCTATTTGAAAATATTAACATGAAATCAGACAAGGCACAGACATAAGGAATTGATTACTGTAGCATAATAAATCAAGATAAAGAATTCAAAAATCAGATTAACTCATGAAAATGATGGGAGCCAAGGTTATGTAAGGAGCACTTTAAGTAAGGCAGCTTGTCGTGCTATCAGTTTAATCATTTGCTTCTTCTCTCCCAATATTGATTATATTGCTAAACCAATGGTCAATTTTCAGTCTTCATCTTACTTGATCTAATTGCCAGCTTTTGACATGGATACTCACTTCTCCTTTACTTTCTTCACTGGCTTCCAAAAGAATACATTTACTGATTTCTCTCCTACTTTATTGACTGTTTTCTCCCATTTTCCCTCATCCCTTTACTCTTAATATGTTAGGGCTACCCTAAGACTGAGCTTCAGCTTCTTTCTTTTTTTATATACTTTCACATTTTGGGACATTTTATTCAGTCTCATAGACTTTCATCTATAAATTAACAGCTCCAAAATGCATATGTCCTGTCCAGATCTCTTTCCTGAATTTGTTTAACCAACTGCCAACTCTGTTACCATTTGTATGTGTCTGTTAGACTTCTGCAAGTAAACTTGCCTCAAATCTAGCTTCTGATTTTCCCATTTCCCCTCTACCTGTTTATTCCCATAAATTTTTCCTATATCAGTAAATCTTGTGCTTTGGTTTTCAGGCTCAAAAGACTTATAAACATTTTTGAGCTCTCTCATAGAGACAGATGGCAATCTGCCATCAACCAGCAAATTCTGTAGTTTCTACTTTCAAGATATATACAATCCCCATCACTTTTTATTACCTTCGCCAGAAACTCTTCACCTGAATTACTCACCAATCACCATCATCTGCCACCTGAATTAGTTCAATAACTTCCTAGCAAGTATTTCTGCTTTACCTTGCCTGCTCACAATCTACTCTTAACATAGCAATCACAGTGATGTTCTCCTCCATAAGTTAGATCCTGTCACTCTTCTGCACAAAACTCAAGTGGTTTCATATTTCCCTTAGTGAAAAAGGGAAGTCTCTGAAGTGGCTTAAAAAACCTCACAAGGTCTGTCCTCTCTTTTCTTTCTGGCCTCATGTTCTACTGATCTCCTCTTGAGTTATTCTGTTCCAGGTACACGGACCTCCTTGCTTTTCCTAGAAATTCCCAGGTATTCTCCTGGGCCTTTGCATGTGCTGTTCCTTCCATCTGCAAGGCACCTACACATTTGTCCATATGGCTTGCTCCCTTACCTATACTCAAAAGCTCAAATGGCATATTCTCAGATAGGCTTTCCCTGACTATCATATCTGATCTTACAACAATCTCTTTCTTGGCCAACACTTCCTACCCTTTTTCTGTACTTTATGTTTTCCCAAGAATTTTGGGAAATGCCTATTTCTCATGTTACATTCATGATCATTATTGATTGTTCTCTGGAATGAAAACTTAGTGAAGAAAGGGAATTTTGCCTCTTGTATTCACCATGTAACTTCAATATCTACTAAAAGAGTGCCTTTCACATACTAGAAACCCCCAGTAAATATTTGTTGAATAGATGAACTAATAGTAATTAATAGTAAGTGGATGAGCTGGTGGAGATACTGGCTAAAGCCAGTCAATGAAAGAAAAATAACACATGATCTCACTTATTTGTGGATAATAAAGAACATTATAAACTGATGAACAAAACGATAGATACAGAGGCAGTAAAGCATCACACAGACTGTCAAATTACAGTGGGAAGGTTAGGGAGAGGTGGGGTAGATAAGAGATCAACCAAAGGACTAGTATGCATGCATATAAGCATGACCAATGAACACAAGACACTGGGGGGAGTGTTAGGCTATGCATGGGAATTGGGGGAGACAATGGGAAGATATATATACATGCAATAAGTTAATTAAAAAAAATTTATAAAACGAGCATCACAAGCGGCTGGCTGACTAGAGAGAAAGCTGATGTGGGAACTGGAGACCAGACACTTTTTTTCAGTGAAGGCATTTTCTAGCTATTGTGAAAGGGGAAAAAGAAGTACAATTTTGGGTTATTTTTTACCAGAATTTTACTGACCAACATGTTACAAGTATATAAGAGAGTGTCAATCAGAAAAAGAATGCTGAAAGAAGAAAGGGATCAGCGTTGTTACAAAGACACAATATTTAGATGAACCTTGATCAGGTTGGGGAGAGGGTGTCTCTAAGGCATTTTGAATGGAAAAAAACTTGACATTGGTTTGTTCTACATTCATTACTAGATTGTACCAGCAACTAAGAGGCCATGTCTGAAATGAACCATTAAATGTAGTCCTTTGCAGATTTAACACAAATTATATCACTCCGAAGAGTGCTTTGACATAACTTGGAGTTAAACATTTGCTGTAAGTGCTACTGCTTATGGTAATAATTGACAAAGCATGCTTAGTTTAGATGTGAGTAAGAATAGAGTTGTTTTATTAACTGGTAACATTATTGAACTGCTAAAAGTTGCAAATTCTGGTTGTGTTTTGAAAACCATTGGATAAACATTGCAGTTGCTAAACAGCTAAGTTTATTGCTGTGTTAAATACAATGTGATAGGTATTACAATTGATGTCTTAGTTCCTTTCCGAAATTTCAATGGGATTTTTCTTGTTAAATATAAAAATTTTAGGATACTAATGTCTAAATTTGGTTTTATAAAACACTACTCAACTCTTTTTGAATGCATGAAGAAATAAATATATAGTTTTTCCTTCACATCTCACATTACTTCCTGTTGTATTTTCATTTTCAAGTTCCTTGTCTTTTCCCTTTTTGCATAAAAATTAGATTTCATGTGTCTTTAAAACAAATAGTCAGAAAATACTTTTTAATTATTTTGCTGTTTTAAATCCAGAAGAGGAAATAGGATAATTCAGAATTTATCACTTTTGCTAACTTTATTGCCATGGCAGTTAATAAAGGGCAAATGTGTCTTTCTAGGCCCATATATCAGTATGGAACTGGATTTGTTTGGTTTGTGGAAAGAATAATGCTCCAGAAAGCTTATTTTATTTTCATACCCTGCACCAACTGAACAGCCCTGGCTTTCTAATCCGAGGAGATTGTACTAATTGTACCTACTATTATTAAATCTGTCATTGGGCCAGTAGTTGACAAAACGAGGCTTGAGAGCTACATGCGGCTCTTTGGTTCCTTGAGTGTTTCTCTTCCACAAAATAGCCTGGGCAAGTCTATTTTGAAGAAGTGGCATTAAAAGAAATTTAAGTTTAAAAAATTTGGCTCTCTTGCTGAGACCGGTTTGGCTCAGTGGATAGAGCGTCGGCCTGCGGACTGAAAGGTCCCAGGTTCGATTCCGGTCGGGGGCATGTACCTTGCTTGCGGGCACATCTCCAGTGTGGGGTGTGCAGGAGGCGTCTGATCAATGTCTCTCATCGATGTTTCTGACTTTCTATCCCTCTCCTTTCCTCTCTGTGAAAAATCAATAAAATATATTTTTAAAAAAATTTGGCTCTCAAAAGAAATTTCAATCGTTGTACTGTTGATATTTGGCTCTGTTGACTAATGAGTTTGCCGACAACTAGGCTAAGCAACATACAAAAATCCACTTAAGCCTTACCATACTTAATTTCTTGTAAAGCCATGCCATTTTACAGATGGAAAAAGTGAAGCTATGAAACAGGTAACTAGCCAAAGCTCATGTAGCTAGGAAGTTATAGTTGAAATTAGAAACAATGACTGTGACTGCCAGCAGTATGCATACACAGTGTTTTTCTCCCTTTAACTTACACTTTACTGCCTTCTAGACATGGGCTAGCATCATCATTCCGTTATTGCAGTACATCAGTGATATCACTCAAATAGAATTTGCTTCCACAGATCTTTGCTGGTATCTAATGTGTGCCAGCTGCTGGGGATACAGAGATGAAATCTCAAGTCTATACCTCATTGCTAACACAACCTGACTGGAATGGGTTTTCTTTGATAACTATGGAAAGAAAATGTAATTGGAATTTTTATAAAAAGCAATTTTGCATCATAAAGAGCTGAAAACAATGTCTATTCAAAATCTACTCCTTCCCTCTTTTAACACTGCTTGTGTTGAACTATGTGTTCTTCCCTCCCCATGAATGGCTAAACTGTTGTGGTAGCCTTTAATTTACTTTGTTAATAATTGGTTTAGACATGATAAATGATCCATGATATGACATTTTTGCTTTTAACCTGTCCAGTGATCTCCTTCCCATTTGGACCAGTGATTTAGTTATAGACAATGAGACATAAGAGGAAATATGTTGTGGGGAACATGAATTACAGAAAATATTTCTCCACACTTAAAAAATACTATTATTAACTGGAGAATGATTGCATATTGGATCTTGTGTGCTTAAAATGTTTTATTTCATAACAGGTTTCCTGGAGGAAACAATATTGGAGATGAATCCTGAAGGATGCAGAGAGATAAATTGAAGTGCAAGGGCATCTCAGGTGTAAATAGAGCTAACAAAGGTTCAGAGTTATGATTATGTAGGACACAGTTGGAAAGTGGCAACCAGAGCTATAATGTGGCTAGAAGCAAGAATATAGGACCAGATTATGAAGGCTTGAAATATGCATCAGAATAAAGAGACTCAACTAGTCTTTCTATCAGGAAATTAAACTGCTTAGGAGATTTTTGAACAAAATTACATCTAGACAATCAGTAGCTCATCTACAGATGTCTGGCTGGAAAAAATGTCAAGTACAGTGTTTGACATGATTAATATCTAGATCCAGAAAATGGCTACAGGTACTTCAGCATATTATTAATACTCATGTGTTTACTTTCTATTCAGATGTTAGTCATACTAACCATTAATTAGATCCTTAAGAGAATAATGAAAATAATTTAGATTATAACTGCAATGAAATGTTGAAGAAGTAAAATATTTCTTTTCCCATTGCATAATTTTGCCAGAAATTCTCTTGAATGAGGAATGTGAAAGAAAATGAAAGATTGACTCTTATATGCCCTAGGGAACAATTTATGCACCAGGAAGTCCAAATTCACTGTGGCTGAGGAAAGGAGCACTTTGTCTTTGTAATTTAGACTATAATTTGGGTTGCAATAGAGTGACACTAAGTGGCTGAAAAGGGAAAGGCTTATTCAATAGAAATCAAAATAAGAACAAAAAATTGCACTTGTAGTGACATTTATGACTCCCAGGCAACAGCATGAGAAAATTATACTCAGTAACTTGGAATCATTAAAAACAAAACAAAAACAAAACCTAACAACTAGCAATTTCTTTCCTTCTGAGTAGTTTTAAGACTTACAAATGAATGATAAAATCTAATGGAAATTAAATTATATTAAATTGACTTGGTAAATAAGATCTTTTAGTTTTAAATTTTAAAAACATGTGTTTTGCTATTGATTTCCTGATTTAGAGATATATTTATGAGGTAATACTTTAAAAATAGTATTAATAATAATAACTTTGCTTTTTAATTTATAAAACTTACAATAGATTTTCAATGCAACATTGAGTAAATTTATCCAGGTAACTAAAGATGTACATGAAACTTAACTATAATATTGGCCTTTGGACTCCCTCAAAAATTTCAGTTGCAGGTAGAAGGAAACATTTTTTTTCTTCTGGCAAATTCTGTAGTTAATTTGTGTTGTTTGTTTCCCTTAGTTCTTTTAGGACTGATTTTTTAAAGTAACTATATTTTTATTCACTCTAAAATTAAGAGGATTTCCTAGACTCATATTAATTCAATATTTTTTATTAAATTTTTCATTCAATAAATACTAGATTGAATCATATAAAATTGTCACTTTTATTGGTTAAAATGGCTAAATATTGGCAATTACATATTATTAAACCCACTACTTAGTACTTCTAGATGATGCTGATAGATATATGGACCCTCATCCTTTGACCTCTGACATGTGACCCATCAGGCTAGTACGAGCAACTTTCACTGGGCAGATCATTTGTCTGTAGATAATTCTGACAAAATGCACAATTTTTCTTCCATAAGTTGAGCTAAATTCTTTTTTTCTGACCTTCTACACATTAGTTCTATTTCTGGCTTTTGAATCCATACACACAAAAATCTGCTCTTTTATATATAATTAGTCTCCAAATATTAGAAAACCTATTTCTTCTCCTATCTGTGGATTTACCTTCTCTGGACTGAATCCTTCAGTTGTCTTATCTGAAAGGTTGTAAATACAAATTGGAATTTGAAAATGTTGACACTGCATCTTTCTGATAATTTTCCTCTCTGATATTCTGTAACATCCTTCTTTTCTGGCTTTCTTCCTACCTCTCAACATTTTTGTGCAAATTCTTATGTGGATATATTTTGTTGAGTATTTTTATGTAGAATTAGAATTTATGGGTCAAATGCTAACTTTATATTTAACATTTTCAGGAACTGCCAGCCTGTTTTCCAAAGTGACTGTAACATTTTACATGCCTTCCAGGATTCTGACTTCTCCACATAGTTGTTAACATGTGTTATTATCTGACCTTTTGACTCTAGCCATCCTAGTGGGTGTGAAGCGCTATTACATTATGGTTTTAAGAGCATTTTCTTAATGACTTTTAGCATTTCTTCTTGTGCTTATTTGCCATTTGTATATCTTCTTGGGAGAAATGTACATTCAAATCCTTTGCCTATTTAAAAGAATTTGATTGTCTCATTACTATTGCATTATATAGTCCTTTATATATTCTAGTATTAGTCTCTTATTAGATATGTAATTGCCATCATATTCTCCCATTTTGATAGTTGTATTTTTTATTTCTTTATAGTGTCCTTTAAAGCATAACAATTTTTAATTTTGATGAAGCCCAATATATTTATTTATTTAGGTTGTTTTTGTTTTTAGTTGCCATCTCTCAAATACCATTGCCTAATCCAATGTATAAAGATTTACACTTATATTGTTTCTAAGAGTTTATAGTTTTATTCTTTACACTTTGGTCTTTGATTCTTTTTGAGTTAATTTGCATATATTACTAATATTTCTGCAAACATTTAAAATTTTCTCTTCTATGTAACATCAATTTGTATAGATATAGTTTTTTGGTTTATTAATTTATCCTGTTTTAGAGTTACTTACCTTCTTAAATCTGTAAATGTATACCTTGTTTTAAAAATTTTAAGGTCTTTCCTCCTTTCTTCTTTCCTCCCGCCTCCCTCCCTCTTTTTTCCTTTCTTTCTTCCTTCCTCCCTCCCTCCCTTCCTTCCTTCCTTCCTTCCTTCCTTCCTTCCTTCCTTCCTTCCTTCCTTCCAATTCTCACCTGAGAATATGTTTTTTCATTGAGTTTTAGAGAGAGTGGAAGGGAAGGAGGGAGACAGAGAAATGTCAATGTGTCTTGGTTGCCTCCAGCAGGGGCCCCAGGTAGGGTATCAAGCCTGCAACTGAGGTATGTACCCTTGACTGGAATCAAACCAGGAACCTTGAATCCAAAGACCAGCACTCTATACACTGAGCCAAACTTCTTATTTTTCTATCCTACCTGTTTTTGTCTTCTTTCTGGAGCAGTAATTATACGTGTTAAGCCTATTTATATTGTCCCAAAGCTCTCTGAGTATCTATTTATTTTTTAAACTTTCTTGCCTTTTTGTTTTATTATTGGTTTTTCAGAGTGGTAATTTCTACTGATTTATATTCAAGTTCACTGGAATTTTTCTCTATCACATCCATTCTGCTATTGAGTCCATCAGTAAATTTTAAAATTCAGATATAGTGATTTTTAGTTCTAAAATTTCTTTGTTGTTCTCTATGTTTTTGCTTAGATTTTCTATATTTTTCTAATATATATATTAGGGTTAGGCTAATATATATAAACTAGATGTCTAGTGCATGAAATTTATGCAAGGAGGTTCCCCTTGCCAAGCCTGCATCCTTTCCAATCTGGAACAAACCTCTCATAATCCTGGACCACTGGCTCTTAATTGCTCACCCACCTGCCTACCTGCCTGCTTGGTCTCCCCTAACTGCCCCCACTGCTGGCCAGGTTGCCCCCAACTGCCCCCTCTCTATCAGCCTGGTCATAGACAGCCATCTTGTGAGGATGTGATAGTCAATTTGCATATTACCTCTTTATTATATAGGATTACCCCATGGATCAATCATAGTATAATAGCTACTCTAAAGTCCTGGGTGATCATTTTAATATCTAAATCACCTTGAGTTGGCATCTGTTAATTGTCTTTTCCCTCAGAAACCATGACTCCCTTTCCTAATTCTTTGTGTGTCAGTTAATTTGGGATCATGAAGGAGAATTGTGAATGATTTATTATTAAGTTATGGATTCTGCTACAATTATGTGGAAATATTCTCATTTTTCTTTTAGCAGTCAATCCATTTATAAGTAAATGATAAACCTAATTTCCCATTTTGAGAATTGTAGCTCAAATTTTGGTTCAGTTTCTTAAAACATCATGTCATTTTCATTCTTATAAATACAGTTAGGTTGAGACTTGTGTGAGTTCTTCTACAGAATTAAGGCTTCTTTCCTTAGCTTTCTATTACTTGCCCTCACCCCCAGCCCACCATGTTCTCCCCTTATTCCCCATGGCCAAAAAAAAAAGGTTTAGCTGTTGGAACTTGAGCTAACCACACTGTGTGTGACTCTATGTCTGTAGTTCAATGTCAAATGCTACCAAGGCAGGGGATAAAATCTGAAAACTCATACCCATGTTGTTGCCTCTTCATGCTTGACTCTTTCCATAGTCTGTTTACATTTGTTTATTCTCCATAGTAAACAAATGATAGCTATCTTTTTTATACTTTGTTTAGAGTTTATAGTTGTTATCAGCAGAAAGGTTGGATCATTGGGGGATCACATAATCATACAAGAATTAGAACTCATAGTGCTTCTTTGTAAAATTTTCTATTCCAATATTTGTCATATATTTAGAGGAAATTATACTGTAGACTACAAGCCCAGTATATGAAATTTGTGTATGGTGGAAGGGTGTCCCTCAGCCCAGCCTGTGCTCTCTCTAATCTGGTGGGATCAGGCATAAACGAATAGTAAGACATCCTTCTCACAATCCAGAACTGCTAGCTCCCAACCACTTGCCTGCCTGCCTGATTGCCCCTCACCACTTCTGCCTGCCAGCCTAATCACAACCTAACCTCTCCCCTACCAACCTGATTGATGCCTACCTGCTCCCCTGCTGGCCTGATTGCCCCTAAATACCCTCCCTTGCCAGCCTGGTTGCTCCTAATTGCCCTTTTCTGTAGGCCTGATCTCCGCCAGCTGCCCTCCCCTGCAATCCTGAACCCCCCCAACTGCCTCCCCTGAAGGTCTGTTCTCCCTCAACTGTCCTCCCCTAATAGCCTGGTCACCCTTAACTGCCCTCGCCTGCAGGCTTGGTCATGCCCAGCTGCCCTCCTCTACTGGCCCATTCTTCCCGAACTGCACTCCCCTGCAGGCCTGATTTCCCCCAACTGCCCTCCTTGAAGGCCTGGTCTTTCCCAGCTGCCCTCCCTGCTGGCCATCTTGTGGTGGCCATCTTGTTTCCACATGGAGGCAGCCATCTTTGACCACATGTGGGTGGTCATTTTGTGTGTTGGAGTGACAGTCAATTTGCATATTACTCTTTTATTAATAGAATTATAGGGAAAGAGGAAGGGTTGTGACAAAGATGGGCTATTCAATTATTTACTCTTCTCCAGTGTATGATGAGGTTCTTGCTCCAGAGCAGTGGTTCTCAACCTTTTTTTAATGCTGTGACCTTTTAATACAGTTCCTCATGTTGTGGTAACCCCCAATTATTTTACTTAAAATTAATTTAAAATTAAATTAAAATTAATTTAAAATTAAAGTTAAAATTATTTTAGTTGCTACTTCATTACTGTAATTTTGCTACTGTTAATGAATCATAATGTAAATATCTGTTTTCTGATGGTTTTAGGCTCTACAGCAGTGGTTCTCAACTTGTGGGTCACGACCCACAGGTTGAAAACTGCTAGCAAGGACGCCTAAGACCATCGGAAAACAGATATTTACATTATGATTCATTAACAGTAGCAAAATTACAGTTATGAAGTAGCAACAAAAATAATTTTAAGATTGGGGGTCACCACAACATGAGGAACTGTATTAAAAGGTCACAGCATTAAAAAAGGTTGAGAACCACTGCTCTAGAGGAAAGAATGACTGAGTTTTATTCTATCTGAAATTAATTAGTTGTTTGTGCTTGGGAAAGTCTATATGCTTCTCTGATCATCAGTTTACTTAGGAATATATTACGAGACCTCTTTGTAGAGATTATTTTATAAACTCCATATTTCTACAGAAAATAAGGGATTGTTGTACTTAGAATCCTGATCTAGTTATCTTAATAGACAACTTTGTTTAGTATGTTTGGTTATTAAGAGACATTTCACATTGACCATTTTACCAGAGTAAAAAGAAATGTAAAAAGTATACAGAGTTTGGGTTTAGATCTTTGAGTTAATCTACATTGCAGCCACTTCTTGGTTAAAGTGAAAAAGATGAACCATCATTATCTTCTAAGCATGTTTTTCTTTGCCTAGAATTAGAGATCTAAATTAGAAACTATCCTATCTGCTGATTAACATATAGTTTCATTTGATAGAAGGCAATTGATAATATGATGAACCTACAGTAAGAATCTGAAATCTCTTTATGATCCTCACCACTTAAAAAAATAGCATGGAATAAAATACACCTGAAATTTATGTATTTAAGACTTAAAACACTGTGACTGTAATTTTTTATTTAAGTAAGCTTTTTATTCTTCAGTCATTGAAAGAGAAGTGGTTTTTAAATTACATGTGATCATTAACCCAGTTATTTTTATTTCTGCCTCTTCACAACAAGCCCATTTGTTCATAAAAATTTGTATCTAGATATCACTTGTAACTAACAAATAGATTAAAAAAAAACTATGACAAAATAATTTATTTGGGATTTCAAGCCTTAGATTTCATGTAATCCTGGAAAGGAAGGGACAGGAAGCTAGTAAATAACTTTTAAAATATAAAAGTTGTATTTTTTATTTAATTTTTGAAATACTGCTACAGTTTTGGGCTGAACTTAGAAATTACACAATAATAGCTGGCACTTTTTAGGAAGCATCATCAAGTCAATTTCCTTGATAATGCTTCATTCTTTTATCAATGACTATTGAAATATATTCTGCTTTAAGGCATTTTCTCACATAATTCATGCATACAGTACTTGGAATTTCACATTCAAGCGGTATGTATGAATGCAGCATGATAAATACAAAAATGATTATTGAGAACCTCTAAATTCAAATGGCTGTGAATAATTTATTTTCTTTTTTAGTTCTTTTTTTTTAAAGAACTTGTCTATAATTCTTTTTAATATAATTCTACCATTGTTATCTTTTACTCATTACTCTTTTATTAGTAACATCTCTGGAACCATGTAATTTATTTTATAATTATGACCTGGATATTAATTTCTGCTCTTTTAACGTGAATAATATATAGGAAGATCTTATAAGTAAAGCTAGAAGTTTGTGGGTATCAGTTCTAAGTTTTGCTAAATATTTTATGACAAATCAAATAATCCTCTGGTTTTCTACCATTTATAAATGGAGAAATCTTTTTGACATTATCATAACAGAAGTTTGAATTAAAAGCTAATAATTGATAAGTGTTGTCTTATACTCCTATGATGCCTTAATGCTTGGTGAGCTTTCAACATATAAAGAACTGATATTGATATACAGTACTAGCCCAGCTGATTCTGGTAAAATAGTGTAGATTAACATAGTTTAATATTTCTCCCACTGTGAATAACTACAGATATGATAGTTTATTGAAACAATATATGAAATATGTGGCTGAACGAAGAAGGTGAATGAGAATCCTTAGGTGGTAAAAATAAAATGTAGTCAATTCATAGGCTGAATCTTAGAAAACCTTAAGGCATGGTAGATAAACATGTTGAGTATCAGACTCAGTATGTTCAGCACTTGGATTTCAATAACCTCACTTTTGGAAGAAATTGGAAAAGACACTGATGCGCCTAAAACGAACTGAAACCTCAGTAAAAGGATACTGAAATGAAACATATATTCTAACTTAGGAAAAATATACATAACAATAAATCTCTCTTTTAGACACTGGATTAAAAAGAAGAAGAACTTGTACACCTGGATTTATGCCTTTTAATGTTAGGGTCTAAATTGTCAATGAAACCTCCACCTCAATAATTAAGAAAACTATGGGTTCCAAAGCAATAAGCGTCTAGCAAAAGCAAATATAAAACCACTTTAAAAAAAACATTTCACGTTGAATATTGCTTGCCACTCCTGTCTGGCCTGCATCGTTTCTGTTGAGAAATCAGCTAACAGTCGTATGGGTGCTCCCTTTTAGGTAATGAACTGTTTTTCTCTTGCTGCTTTTAATATTCTCTCTTTGTCTTTTGCTCTTGGTATTTTAATTATGATGTGTCTTGGTATAGTCCTCTTTGGATTATTTTTATATGGGGTTCTGTGTGCTTCCTGGACTTGTAAGTCTATTTCTTTTACCAGATGTGGGAAGTTTTCAGTCATGAATAGCAAGAACCTACAACCAAGAATACTCTATCCAGCAAAGCTATCATTCAGAATTGAAGGGCAAATAAAGAGCTTCACAGAGAAGAAAAAGCTAAAAGAGTTCATCAACTCTAAACCAGTATTATATGAAATGCTGAAAGGTACTCTTTTAGAAGAGGAAGAAGAAAAAGGTAAAAGATAAAAAATTATGAACAACAAATACGTATTTATCAACAAGTGAATCTAAAAATTAAGTGAATTAAAAATTTGATCAACAGAATAAACTGGTGAATATAATAGAATCAGGAGCACAGAAAGGGAGTGGACTGATAATTCTCAGGGGGAAAGGGGAGAGGGGTGACAGGGAGAGACTGGACAAAAATCATAAACCTATGGATGAGGTCAACAGGAAGGAGGTAAGGGTAGAGGGAAGGGTGGGAGCTGGGTGGAGGGGAGCTATGGAGGGGAAAAAAGAAAAAAAATGAATGATAAAGATTTAATTTAAAAAAAAAGAAAAAAAAAGCATTTTACAATCCAGGTCCATGAGAAAATATCACAGATGAAAGCCTGTTGAAATGATAGCACAATAAAAATACATTACAGGAAATTAGTTAAGAAGTAAAGAATGTTAGAGGACAAAAGCATTAATTGGAGAAAATCATCTGTAATTCAGCCGAAAGAAAAAGGAATAGGAGCATGGGAGACAGGTTTGAAGACAGAGAAAATAAAATAAGAATACCCCACCTATGTTTGATAGGCTTTTCATAAGAAAATATACCAAATAGGGACATCTATATTCATAAAAAATGTTTGAGAATATTAAGAATTAAATTTTTAAATCTTCAAGAAACATAAGTTCTAAAAAAAAATCAATAATTTGCCTGGCTGGCATGGTTCAGTGGTTAAGCTTCAACCTATATTCCTGGTCAGGGCACATTTCTGGGGTGTGTGCTCAGTCACAGTGTGGGGTATGGAAGAGGCAGCTGTTCAATGATTCTCTCATCATTGATATTTCCATCTCTCTATCCCTCTCCCTTCTTCTATGAAAACAATAAAAATATATTTGAAAAAAAAAAGAATAAATAATTCCACCCTTAGACATATTTTAATGAAACATCAGTACATCATATCGAAGCAATTATCTATATGGTAGGACCCCAGCATACAATTCAAAATTGTGAAGTACCGCCCACCTTCAAGTTGCTGGTCAGGCCCTGCCTTGCTCTCCGAGCCCTGAAACAGCCACAACCACTGCCAGTCTGGCCCTGCCTCCCTCTCTGGCCCTTGAAGCAGCTGTAACCACTGCTGATCAGGCCTTCCCACAGGCACGCAGAAGCCCCTGCTGCCCAGCACCCGACATAGCACATGCAACCTCCTCCTGTCAGGTCAATCCATTATGATGTCCCAGTTAATTAGCATATTTCTCTATTTTAGATAGATAGATAGATAGATAGATAGATAGATAGATAGATAGATATAAAAGCTCAATAACCGGAATGGCAGAATGACTAGAACCACTAGAACGACTGGTGGCTATGACATGCACTGTGGCAGCCAACCAACCTGATCCAGGCCCTGATCACCTCTGGCCCCTTGCCCTGGCCAGCCTGCCCTACCCCTGATTTCCTTCCCCAACCCCATCAGAGGGGGAGCAAGCTGGCTAACTGCCAGTGGCTCCTCCATTTGGCTGGCCCTGAATCTAATTGGCCCCAACATTCCAATCGAGGGAGGAGGGGTAGCCAGCCAAACACCTGCATCTCTTCCCTCCCACCAGCCCAGCCCTATAGACACCCATTGGGGTGGGCTGGCTGAGCCGCATCCATGCATGAATTTATCCACCAGGCCTCTAGTATAACATACAACTAAATAGCAAAGATTAGATACAAAAGAACTGTAATTAGATTAACTATAAAAAGCTCATCAAAAACAATGAAGATCATGATTATGAATATCTTTGTAGTGTGGAAAAAATGAACTGTTAACTATAATTCTCTGCCCAGCTAATATATCAAGAATGAGGGTCATAGTGGCTGTACCAATATGCATTCTCACCAGCAGTGTAAGAGGGTTCTCTTTTCTCCCCATTCTCTTCAGCACTTATTTGTTGATTTATTGATGGTAGCCATTCTGGAATTGTGAGGTAATATCTCTTACTAGTTTTAATTTGCATCTCTCTGATGATTAGAGACATAGAGCACCTTTTCATGTTTCTCTTGATCATCAGTGAACCTCTTTAAAGAAGTGCCTTTTCAGATCCTGTGCCCATTTTTAAAATCGGGTTATTTGTCTTTCTTTTATTGAGCTGTATGTGTTCTTTATATATTTATCTATAAGGTGTGTTATTGGAAAATATGTTCTCATATCCAGTGAATTCCTTTTTCATTTTGGTGATCATTTATTTTGCTGTACAGAAGTTTTTTTTATTTTGATTTAGTCCCATTCATTTATTTTTTTCCTTTGTTTCTATTGCCCTAGGAGATGTATTGGTGAAAATTCTCTTATATGAGATAGCTGAGATTTTTCTTTCTTTGTTGTCTTCTAGGATTTTTATTGTTTTGTAACTTATATTTAAGTCTTTAGACTATTTTGAGTTTATTCTTGTGTATAGTATAAGTTGGTAATCTAGTTTCATTTTTTTATTGTAACTGTCTAATTTTCCCAATCTAGTTTATTGAAGAGATTGTCCAGTATATGCTCTTGCCTCCTTTGTCAAATAGCATACCAATGTAAGTCAACTTCTGGGGTTTCTATTCTGTTCAGTTGATCTATATGCTTGTTCTTGTGCCAGTACCAGGCTGTCCTAGCAGTGTTATTTATAACTAGAGGCCCAATGCATGAAATTTGTGCACAGTGGGTGGGGGGTGTCCTTCAGCCCAGCCTGCTCCCTCTCCAATCTGGGACCTCTTGAGGGATGTCTGAATGCCTGTTTAGGCCCAATTATAGTTTGGCCCTAAACAGGCAATCAGACATCCCTCTCACAATCCAGGACTGCTGGCTCCCAACTGCCTGCCTTCCTGATAGCCCCTAACCATTTCTGCCTGCCAGCCTAATTACCCCCTAACCACTCCCCTGCCAGGCTGATTGTTGTCTAACTGCTCTCCTACCAGCCTCTTTGCCCATAACTCCCCTCCTCTGTTGGCCTGGTCACCCCTAACTGCTATCCTCTGCAGGCCTGGTCACTCCTAACTGCCCTCCCCTGCTGGCCTTCTTGTGGTGGCCATCTTGTGTCCTCATCAGGGCAGGATCTTTTGGTCACATGGGGGCACTCATCTTGTATGTTGGAGTGATGGTCAATCTGCATATTACTCTTTTATTAGGTAGGAGAGAGGTCTGGTGCATGGTGGGGCCAGCTGGTTTGCCCTGAAGGGTGTCCTGGATCAGGGTGGGGGTTCCCTTGGGGAGTAAGGGGCCTGTGATGGTTTGCAGGCTGGCCATGACTCCCAATGACCCAAGTGGAGGCCCTGGTATCTGGGATTTATTTATGTTCTACAATTGGAACTTTGTGGCCTGGAGTGGAGCCAAGCCTTCTGCTTGCTGAAGCCATTGTAACTCTGTTGCCTTAAACAGAGGCCTGGGCTCTCCAGGGTTTGTGGAAAGCTTAGCTTCCTCCATTGCCAAGGGCAACCCAAGCCTCCCTCCTGCTATCTCTGTGGCTATAACCATCTTGGTTGGGTTAATTTGCATACTCGCTCTGATTGGCTGGTGGGTGTGGCTTGTGTGTGTAGTGTAGGTATGGTCAAATTGCATATTACTTTTTTATTAGATAGGATAGCTAAGTTCTGGAAATAGCCCAAGTGCCCATATATGGATGAGTGGGTACAAAAGCTGTGATACATTTACACCATGGACACTATGTAGCTGTAAAAAAGAAGGATCTCTTACCCTTTGAGACAGCATGGAGAAATCTGAAAAGTTTATGCTGAGTGAAATAGTCCAATCAGAGAAGGACACATATCACATGATCTTATTTATAAGTGGAATCTAATGAACATAATGAACTGATGAACAAAATAAGTCCAGAGACAATGAGGGATAGAACAGACTGACATATCACAGATGGGAAGTGAGGAAGATGGGAAGATATTAATCAAAGAACTTATATACATACATACATAACCAATGGTCACAGACAATAGTGTGATGAAGGCCTGGGATGAGATAGAGGCTGGAAGGAAGGGGGTAAATATGAGGAAATTGGGGGCCATCTGTTATACTATCAATAATAAAATTAAATTAAAAAACAAGAATAAGGATCATATAAAGAAAATTTCAAAATGAGAAAATTTTCCCCTTACAGTCTCCTCCTGTAGGAAGAAGAATTTTAAGTCCTGAAAAAATTGTGATTCAAGAAGCCATAGGAGTAAAATAATAGGAATTGTGTAAGTAAATGTAAAGTATTCTTATAATCTTTGTATTGTTTGTGTGGAAGATAAAAATATTGATTAATTTCAAGTTAAATCTGGAAATTAAAAGTAGGCACAAAAAGGATATAAATGAAAATGTAAAACCTTGAAACTAGTAATGACTAAGTTTAATCTACTGGAAGAAGAGAAGAGAAATAAGAAGAACAAAGAAGAAAAAATTATGAATATATGAAATCATACATACAAATAGTTATTGAGTACTTATAGTAAAGCTAATATCCTAATACACAGATTCATGCACATTGAAAGGAAATTTATTAGAAGAAATATTTTAATATCACTCTCCACCCTTTTTCTATCATAGAAGTGTCAACCAAATTCATGATTGACAATGACAGATCAAAACATATACGTTTGGTGCCAGTGAGAGCTTTGTAAGTATTGTGTATGTGCGAGGCAAGTTAGCCTTTTATGTATATAGAATACACTTGTTTAATTAGACCTGCTTTCTGATTTAACTAAACTTTTTCCAGCCCAGTGAAGCATCTCAACTTCTCTTTTAGGTAATTGTCAGCAACATAGTAGTACATATCAACACAAAGCAGATTACTATTGTAGATCATGCAAAGAGAACAAAGTGTAAAATATTTAACTGTAGCAGTGTTTACATATATTCTGAACAGTGAGAAAACCTGAAGTTATTTTCAATATCCACCATTTCTTAATTCTTTTAATTTGGGTCAAGTTTCTAAACTTTCTAAATCTCTGTTTTCCGGCTAAGGAAAAGAAAATGGGATTCAACTGAGTCTCCTATCTACCTACTCCAGGACATCTGTGAAGATCAAATAAAATGAGGCACAGACATTTGGTTAAACTATAAAATGTTTGCAGTTGACTATAAAGTCAGTCGTGATCCAGGCTGAAGAAACTCCAAGGAGGCTAGTGACCAGGGAGAGGAAGCTGGGCATTGCTATGTGACATCATTACCCAGTGCCCACAATGAACATTTCCATACTGGGCTAGGCTAAGGGCTGCATTTTGCACCATGGGTCTTGGCAGTATTGGCTGCAATTTTGTTGTTCCAGGGTGGTGGCGGGGCCTGTGTCTCACGTGGGGGAAGCGGAGTGTCAGTTTGTGAGCACTAGGTCTATGGTGTCGTTTATTTTTAAATGGCCAGTGCACATCTTGGCAGCTCCTGAGTTGAGCGTCTGCCCCCTGGTGGTCAGTGCGTGCTGTGACCTGTGACCTGCATGGTGGGGTTCAGGATCTGAAAATGAAAATACTATACAAGAAATATGAATTTAGAAGGCATTGAGGCCAGATGGAGCCTCTTTTTGAAGATACACAATGAAACTCGGTCCCGTCTGCTTTTATTCAGTTTTAGATACACACCTTGCCCTTAGTAAAGCACAACAAATAGGTAGCAGACAGACCATCTCTAAGGTCAGTAAAGATCAGTAAAGATTAGTAAGATCCAGTAAACATTTACTTGGAGGATATCAGGTCAGGAAATTGCTTCGAGCCACCACTTATCTCAGCATGAACAATCAGTGCTTAGTGTCAGCCCCATTAACACTCAAGGTCCATCAGTCTTCCACATTCCTTGGTGCACTCTCATGATGGTATTGGAAAGCAGTGGCTTTCCACAATTGCACATCATAGGTACTGGTGGATGGATACTTAGCCTTTAATATATATAGATAAATTAGGCAGCATTATAAATGTATTAGGTGCCTTTTCTCATTTAATCCTTACAATGATATTGCAATTAGCATAATTAATGTCCCATTAAAATAATTACGCAATTGGCATGCAAATTATTTAAATAGTTTTCTCAAAACTCCTACATCTAGTAAGTAATAGAACTCAGAGAATCTGATTTGAGCCCATTCTCTTACCACTATAATTTTTCTATATACAAAATTAAGTTGGTGAAATAAATAGATATTTTTGGTAATTATAGTAAATATAAATGATGTAAATTTTCCAGTTAAATGTAAATGGTATAATATTGCCTATGAAATAACTCTCAGAATGAAATAATAGAACAGCAACAACATATTATTCTATGTATAAGAGAAGAGCCTGACATAATAAATAATAAAATGATTAATAATGAAAGTATAAGGGTGGGAAAATATACCAAGTAATGTCTAATCAAGGAATAGTTTATCTATAATTAATAACAGGCAAAATAGACATCAAGACAAAAAAGTCCTATTTGGGATTAAGAAAGTCATTATATGATGACATGGGAATAATTCTCCAAGAAAATAAACAATGCTATTAAATTGTGTTTTATGAAAAAAGTTAAGAAAATGCAAATCTAAACAATTGTTTGGAAATATATAAAGAATTAGTAAAAAATAATACTTTCACTTTGAGATTTATATATTAGAAAATATTCACAGCACGGTTTTCTTCTAGCTTTAACAAATGCTAATACACATGCTCAAAACTTACAAATCAATATTATTTAGAGTTCAAGGAATGAACATTTTAGCTAAAATTTCAGACATGCCTTTGATATAGTGCTAATAACAGCTCATATGAAACAACTTTTTAAAAATATATATTTATATTGATTTTAGAGAGGAAGGAAGAGGGAGAGAGAGAGAGAGATAGAAACATCCGCAATGAGAGAGAATCATGGATCCACTACCTCCTGCAAGTCCCACATTGGGGATTGAGCCCACAACCCATCATGTGCTCTTGATTGGAATTGAACCTGGGACTTTTCAGTTCACAGGCCAATGCTCTATCCACTGAGCCAAACTGGTTAGGGTTGAAACAACTTTTTAATGAAAAATTTTCTGATTGTCACAACTAGTTATGTTTATCCCTATTTTGCATCTCCAAAGTACTGTGTTGAAAATTACTTTATGCCACCCAAAAATGGAACTACTTGGTGGTTCTCAGAAATAATTTTGTCCACTATTGGACGTTTGGCAATGTCTGGTTGTCACAATTGGGGGAAAAATTGTAGTGGGTAGGGGACATAAATTATATTAAAAATCATACAATGCACATGACAGTCCCATAATAAAAAAAAAATATTTGACCTAAAATGTCAACAGTGCCGAGGTTGTTTAGTTTGTTGTATATTTATTTGATTTTTTATCTTCTTTACTTCCTATTACAATGCATCATGGATTGAGTCTTAGCCACCTTGGAGTCCATATGCTATATAGTGTTGTGTCTACTACATGCTAAGTCAACATTTGTTAAACTGGATTTTTATTCAACATAAATCCTTAGTGTTGTGTGCTTTCATCAAATTTTGTGTGAAAGAGTAGATAGTTTTTATTATCTAGAAATCCCTAGCTTAATAGTGAAAGAGATGTATAAATGGATGATTTATAATACAATACACTATGAACTTAAAACAAAATATGAGGGAAGAGATGTATAAATAATTTATAATGCAGTACACTATGAACTTAAATAAAAATATGAGGGAAAAATTATTCAGTAGGAAGCCAAAATAAGCTGAGACAAATTCTGCTTAGAGGAGAAAGCTTTACTTAAGAAAGAGCAGTGAATTTGAAGAAGGAAAAGCATTTCAACAAGTAAATAATATAGAAATGAATAATACAAATTGTGATGAAAGAATAAATGTTTCTATTCTAGCACTTTGATAAAAAAAATCTAATAAAACAATGAATTAAGTAATTATTTAGATTTTATTTATTGGATTTATTTATTACTGTAGTGGGGTAACATTGGTTAATAAAATTATACAGGTCTCAGGTATACAATTTTACAAAACATTATATGTATATTATATTGTGTATTTACCACCCCAAGTCAAGTTTCCTTCCATCACCATTTATCTCCCTTTATGTTTTTCTGCCTCCCCCACTTCCACTCTGGCAATCCCCATTCTGTTGTCTCTTTCCATAACTCTCTCTTTTTTTTTCTTTGCTTAATTCCTTCACCCTTCTCACCCAGGGCCCTTTAACCTCCTGTGACAACTCTCAGTCTGTTCTCTATCTATATGAGACTGTCTTTATTTTGTTTGTTAGTTTATATGTTCTTTTGATTCCATGCATAAATGAAATTGTATGGTGTTTGTCTTTCTTTGGCCTATTTCACTTTGCAAGAATACTCCCCAGGTCCATTCATGCTGTCACAAAAACACAAAAGGTAAGTTTGTGTGTGTTTTTTGTTTGTTTGTTTTTTACAGCCAACTAGTATTCCATTCTGTAAATGTACCACAGTTTTTTTTATCCACTTTATCTACTGATGGGCATTTGGCTACTTCCAAATTTGTCTACTGTAAATAATGCTACAGTGAATATAGGGGTGTTCTAGGTTTCTTCTAATATGTTTCCGGAAGTGGAATCACTGGGTCATATGGAATTTCCATTTTTAATTTTTTGAAGTAACTCCACACTGATCTCTACAGTGGCTGCACCAGTTTGTATTCCCATCAACAGTGCAAGAGGGTTCCCTTTTCTCTACATCCTCACCAATACTTGTTTGTCGATTTTTTTGATGACTGATGATAGTCATTCTGTCAGGTGTAAGGTGATATCTCATGGTGCTTTTATTTGTTCTGGCTAAATTACAAATAGTGAGAAATAACTATCCCATGTCTATATAATTTGATGAAAATAGTCTGATTCTTGAACATTAGGCAAAGTAGGGCAAGGTTTCATAATAGAAAGAATAAAGAAACAGGAATCGAGAGAACTGAGTCCCAAGCCAGTCTCTGCCAGGACCCCTCCAGACACTGTAAATCACTTCACCTATCTAGAACTCAGTTCGTGAAAAGTCATAGAATTTGCAAAGCAGAAAATGAGCTTAGTGTTCATTTCCTCAAACTCCACATTTTATAGATATTGGAAACTAAGTTTATATACTTAAAGTAATTTGCAGTGTCTGGCGAGGTCCTGGCAGAGACTGACCTAGGACCCAGTTCTCTGATTTCTATCTGTTCATTTTTTTTTCTACAATGATACATTTCACTGATTTGCTTAATATTCAAGGAGCAGCTTATTTTCACCAAATTATGGAGACATAGGATGGGCATTTTGCCCTATTTGTAATTTAGTCAATGTATTAGTCAGGGTTCTACAGAGAAACAGGACCAATAAGGTTCTGCTTTACACAGAGAAAACACACACACACACACACACACACACACACACACACACACACA